>JBAMBL010001809.1:105000-270818 GCA_037043405.1 Drosophila subquinaria
CAAAATTTACAGATTCATGTCAGCACATTTATAAATAGAGTATCTAATCTTTGATAATCTTAATGTAACTTTTCAGGAGTGTCGGAATTAACGTGAGTTTGTGAACGTTAAGTTTGTATATTTCAAAACAACATATGTTTCATGTTGAAATTTTTAAACAGATCATAAGATCTATTTCTTAGCGTATTAAATATTCTCTATCATTTTTTGGCTACTCCTTTTTATGGTTTCTTTTTTGCATTGTGACGTATAATTTATTATGCGAGGCAAAAATCGGCTGCAGCAAATTTGTCACATGGGATAAATAATAAGAAGAAACTTGCTAAACTTTTCTCCACAGCAAGTTGTGCCCCAGGCCAAGCCTTGGCGCCTTGGAGCCATAGCTTCAACTAGAGCTGAGTGTCGCCGCTGTGGGATTTGTGCTTGACAGTGCTGGGGCAGATTACTCATACGCCCTGTGCGACGAGCGCTGGGAAAATATACGAAAAGTGTGACCAGGCCAGCGTGAAATTAGTAAGTTAGTTGCATGTGTCCGCAAATAACTGCTGCAAGTTTGTTGAGGAACATTAAAGGAATTCTATATTAAGATACCAGAGGATGCTGGGTTAAAAGACACTATGTGTACAGTTCTTAAATACTTTAACAGAACAGATATTTGTGCACAAATTTACTGATAATATCAAAATTCATAAATACATTTCTCAATCTGTGAACGCTAGATGGCGCTAGCTCTGATTTCCGCGATACTAAATATAGTTTATATATTTAGTGTTTATTAATCTTTTCTGAGGGAAAACTAAATGCAGGTTATCAAGTTAAACTCTAATAAAATCAGAGAACGGCAGTAAATTCTTAATAGAATGTGTGCTGCATTTTTCATTGGGGAAATAATATTTCAATTTGCAGTTATTCATGCTGTAAAGCCGTACAACCTGCCCTAAACATATTTAAATTTAAGTTATCTACCAGAGTTGGAACTGCAACCACTTTCACTTGCTTACTTATGTGTTTATATTGCGTTTTAATGGACTAACAGCTTGTGAGCATCACATGAGCTGCCTTATTGGCCTTATCTCCCAGGCATAGTAAGACGCCACTAAATATGTCAAAATAAAGGCAAATTTATACACAGACTGATAAAAAACATAGAATGAAGAATATATAAAAAAAATAAGTAGACTTTCCTTTTTTTTTGGCTGCTGGCAACAATTGCTATCTTGACATTGTCATCTCTAGAACTGGGAAACTGGGGAACTGGGAAATTGCCATTGAAATTGGCCCAAAGCTGCCTGCAGCATCAGTTCAAGCTTTGACTTCTTGGTTTGATGTTGTTGCTGTTGTTGTTGTTGCTGTTGTTGCTTTTGGCACGCCTATCAGTGGAATTGAATCAAATTACCTTGTAATCTTAACCTTAAGGTTATTTGCCGTTTGCCACAAAACGCTTTGTGCCCTCTGCGTTTAGTTACTATTCAAGTGGATTCCCAGTTCCCAGTTCCCTTCCCCCCTCTTTGGCCTTCAACGAAGTCGACTTGGCAACACTTGACTCGCGTTGCCGTTGCACCTTTAACACTTGTTTCCAGCTGAAATTGGAACTGGGGGAGGGTTTTTCGTCTTAGAGGAAATATAAATGGAAATCTAGCATTACGTCTTATCATGATTGCAAAGTTTAAGTGACTTTTCTGCAAGTGCAAAGCGATAGCTTGTTATTGTTGTTGTTTTTGTTGTTGTCGTACTTTGAAATTGTAGCAAGTCAATCAATGTTGTTTCCCGACACTGGGCTGGGACTGTGGCAGCTCTCTTTCTCAGTAAAAGTTGCTTAAATTTCGATTAAACATTTGCGTTTGCATTTTGTAAAGTTTATTCTTTGAAAAGCCTTCGTTTGGTTCAAAAGGATACTACTTAACTTAAATCAAGGGATTTTAGTTAAGCTTTAGCTATTAAATTGGGAAATAAGTTTATGTTTAAAAGTGAAATTGATTTGCTTAAAGATCTGTCTAACTGACGCAATATATAATCAATTCGTATAATTACAAGAAGGTGTATGAAAAGTAGATCATTTATTAGATATATTTATAGGAACCCATAACCAAAACTTACGAAATTCATATTATTAAAGCCTCATCTCTGTCCTTCGCCTCACTCACTCACGTCGTACAACATTTTCATGAGTTCCGGCACATAATCATCCCATTTGGACTGGAAAACATTGCCAGCCAAGGGATCGTTCATTTCGTATTTCTGCGTGAATTTCTCCACATCGAAATTGCTGTGATCTTCGGCACTCTTCAGATCCATTTGCTTCTCCTCAAAGTCCAGTTTATCCGACTGCTGATAGACGAGGGCGACATAGCGACAGAGGCCGCTGTCTCTGGGCGGCAAGGGACCATAGTATTCGGATATAAGTTGGCCCTTGGCCACATCCATGCCGGGCACATTGACGACGAGCCAATGGAGCCAGGAGCGATACAAGGGATTCTCGCGACTGGGAGCATCGGGACTGAGCATTGCAATGGTGTAAAACGTCTGTGGATCCGCATTCCATTCGAGTTTCGGCTGAAACTTCAGCGCTTTTGGCGCATAAACTTTGCCTTCGACTATTTCCAGATCATTCTCGAATCGCATCTGAAATATAAATACAAGTTTAGTACATTTTGGTAATGGCTAGGAGCTTTGTGAGGACCTTTAACAGTTCCCTGGGTGGTTCTGTGATCACATCGGGTACCACTTCCAATTCCTTCATAACACGTCTCACATTCAGCTCGTCCTGCTCGGCCCGTGTCAGGCACAACACGCATAGGAAGAAACCGTAGTAGAAATTCATTGGACGGCTTTTGAGCTTTTGGCCAGAAACCGACAGCTTTTTATAGCCCCCTCAATCGATATTGTTTACAACTAATCGCCGACTCAAATTGTCAACGCAAATATAATTAAGCAAATTGAGACACAGCAATTTGCAATCATTTGTGCAACTCGTGCAAATATTTACAAATATATTTAAATGCTCGAGCAATTTCTATAATTCGAGCAGCTTTTGTTGCTCCACAATTGAAATGAACGAGAGTTCTCAGCTGTCGTGCAATTATTATAAACTGTTTGATATTAGAATACATCCAAATTATTTAAATTGTCTGCACTTACAATGTTTATAATTTCATTTGCCTCAACTGTTGGATTATCGACTTTTAAATATAATAGCTAGGTGGGTTATATTCAATTGGCAAGCGAAATTTATGTAAGAAAGAGATTATGGCTTATTATTGTTTATTTTATAATTTTATTTCATTTATAGTTATCGTATTAAATTTCAATTAATAATAAGATTTTTAAGATAACTAAAGACTCTTCTTTAAATAGATCATTTAATTTAAATTAAAAACTTAAACTAAATCCAGTGGTTTTTATAGATAGATACTGAAAATCGTATATTATATTTAATTTGCACTCTCATATTAATTTCAGCATCATAACGTAATTAAGAGAGTCCTGTTTTCCGACTCACATTTCCATGGCAAAGTATGGAAGCCAAGTGATCTACATAATTTGCAAAACTATGTGCATTTCTTTTTTGTGATTTCCTCAGCTGGAGGCAAAAACCAAATAAGGAGTAAAAATGCGCCAAAGTCAGGAGAAGAAGAAGCAGGACGAGGAGTTGTTGCGTCTCGTCGAGCTTCAACTTGTGGCAACATGTGCGTCTAATGTGCGCACATTAGCAACACAAATGCAGTCGAGATGCCTGAAGGATGTCTATGAGTAGCAGGAGCAGCAAGAAGAGGAGACACAGAGGGGCAGAGAGTGAGAGGGGAAGAGCAACTAGCTGAGCTGAGCTGTGCCAAGCCAACGCCACTCAAGCAAACGAACGCACTTAATTTATGCCATTTGGTTAACAACGTTAAAATTGTAGACGGGAGGGGAGGTGGGAGTGGGAGTGGAAGGAGAGAGGAGAGAGGAGAGAGGAGTCAAGAGTCAGGATGGCCTAGACTGAGGCAGCCAGACATAAATCAAAATGGAAACAATAACGCAACTCTGCAGCTGGAAGCTGAGCACTGAGAACTGAGCACTGAAGCCAGCTTCGAAAGGAGTAATAAGGATAATGAAGCAGCAACGGCAACGGCAACAAGAGGCAGACGTTGTGGCATGTTGGGCACTTGCCATGTAAACGATGATGAGCACGATAATAATGGCATTTGAATGAGCACACTTACAAACACACACACACACTCACACACATGGGATGTCTCTGATGTCGTTATTTGAGCATTTCGTCTGCCATTCCCTCAATATTTGCGTAAATATTGGCTCATTATTTGGCCATATTATATATTAATTTGCTTATTAATTATTTTAACGTTTCCAATTTCAGAAGGTGTGCGTAGATGTGTGTGATTGCCTGTGTGTGTGTGTGACAGTTGCAAAGATTTTTGCTAGTTGTTAACATGCAACAAATTAGTAAGCAATTTTCTTTGCCTCAATGAACTGACGTCCAATTTGCTTCAGTAATTTTCGGACTTAATTAGCTACCAAGATTTGTGAATAGATTTTAGGTTTAGTTTGAAATTATTTTATTTCTAAGTACGATTGATAACAGCTTTTGTTGAAAGCTGCTCAACTCATAGTAATAAGAGAGCTCAAATCATTTAGTTTTGAATAAAATAGAGCAATGCTCAGTCAAATCATTGAAATGATAAATTAGCAGTTGGAATAATAAAATAAAACTAGAGTTGTATAATAATACATAGAATATGAGTTAAGCTTTTGAGTATTACAGCTTTCAAAGGGCGTTTTTAGTATTAAAATTGATGGTGAACAAATGAAATGTTTAACTTTTGTCTGATTATCCAAGTGAAGAAGAACTAGAATTAAAACAGAGCAACGCTTTTTGTTTAATTTAATTATGCATACAAACTAACTTAGAAATTGGCAGCTTACAATAAGAGTTAATGTCCACTATAATCTTAAAATTATTCACTCGCAAATACTTAAGATATGTGTACAATAAACAACAACAAAAGCAACCAAAGTTTTTCCCTCTTGGCCAGGACTGTCACATTTTATTAGCCATTCCAGCTTCTGGCTGCATTATCTAGTTACTTTTACAAGTTTTTGCCCAAGATTACGAACGTTGAGCTGAAGCTGAAGCTGAATCTAAAGCTGAGACTGTGGCAGTTTCTATTCATGAAAACTTTTGCATTGTTGTTGCAGCTGCTGTTGTTGCACTAATTTGCATGACCTTTGGCCAAGAGAGCACAGCCAACCCGGCACAGGTAACCAACTAACCAACTAACCAAAAGCCACCCAATCTTTTTAGCCAGACTCCCACAGCATTTGAATGGCATTTCATTTGCGACGCTTTTTAACGTTAATGCCATGGAAAATGCATAAATTGTGGACACTCAAGTGGAGAAGTTGCTGAAAAACAATGGCACAGAGGGGCGAAGGGGTTGAAGAGAAAGAGTGATAGAGAGTGAGAGATGTTAACCAGGCTAATTAGCTATTGCCAAGTTGAGCTGCAGCTTATCAGTGCACAAGTTGTGCTTCAATGCAATGCTCTTTAGTATTTTTAATTCAAAAGCTGAGCGAGACAGTATCTTTTTATTATTTTTGTATGCAACTGAAATCTTTACCATTGAAATTGTAAGTATAAGCAAAAGAAAGATAAAGTTTAGATAACTGAACTGCCTATAAAGTAAACTTATTACAGTTTATAAATAAACGTATATATTTTTTAATAGCTATCTATAACGCGAATGCCAAAAGTTATATTAGAAATTAATGGACACTTTTAAATTTGAGGAGACCTTGCTTTTTTTCGGTAATTTCAGTAATATTTTCTAATTTTGTAATATAGTTAATTTTTAAATTTTGTTGTAGAGTTTATTTTTAAAAGTTTAACGAAATTTTATTTGTATATCTACCAAAGTGAGCCTAAGACAATGCATTTGCTGTATTTATTTGAAATCTTTTTAGATGTACATTTATTTAAAAAGAAAACTATCAATAGTCATACATGTAAGAAAATGTAAAAGATTCACAGTCTAAATTTGACAGCATCAAAAGTTAAATAATATTTTCTTAAGATTAATTTTAATCAGGTTATCTGGACATCTTTAATACATTTAATCTTGGATTACTGTTATCCATTAATTTTACATATACGTAAATATATACATACGTAAATATGTTAAGTAGGTTAAAAGTAAAGTTGTAATGGTTTCAAATTCACTTTTTGAATTTGAATTACGTGCTTGCAATGGAATTGTTGAAAATGAAAAACAGAATTTGCTTTTAAGAAGTTGTTGATTCGTTTCATTTTTCGCCAGTCTGTCTGAAATTACAGCTGCTGTGAATACCCCTTGCAGCACTCAGGAATACACTCAGACACTCAGACACACACACACACACACTTACAGATGTATATAGAGAGCAAATGGCATTTGGCAATTTCACTTGTATCCTTGCTGTGTATCCTTTTTGGAGCACACAGGACTAAAGCGCTTGATATATCCATTTCGTTTGGAGGATTCTTCGCGTGCCTGTTGAGAGCTGGCAAACAACAAAAGCAATTGTTGTTAGTGTTGTTCTTCCTATTGTTGTTATACTGTATTACATGCGTGCGAAGCGGGCAACAACAACAATCATACAAAACTGGGGAATTGTTCATTTGGTGCTCAACTTTTGGCTGATGCTGTGTGCACATTGTGTTTATTTATTTAAGTGTTATTTCGTTTTATTTTGCAAAATTGAGTTATAAACAAGTTTTGAAAATTGTTTAAATGGAAAAAACAGATTGAATATCCTCGCAATAACAACAGCAACAATAAAAACAGCAACAACAGCAACATCAGCAAGAGCGAAAGCAACTCCGAGTGGCAGCCACTTGAGCACATGTCAAGTGGAAAATCGTTTTGTTGCTGTTGCTCTTGTTGTTGTTGTTGCTGCCCCTCTTGCCCCTCTTGCCACATGCTGTAAATGTGTGCGGGCGCTATGAATATGTTTTTGATAAAGTTTATTTATATATGCAAATCGCATAATACTCGCACTCGCTGGTATGCAAAAAAGGGTTCTCGGATTCGCTTTTGCGTGTAAAGTTGAATTGGTTTGCCATTTCACATACATATGTATTTATGCCTGTAAGTGCGTTGTGAATGAATTTATATTTATATTGATACAAAAAAAGAATATACGACTTCCTCATACTTTTTAGATAATTTCCGTTTGAAATTTCCTTTAAAATCATCGCTTCGCTCGCACATTTTTTATATAGATTGAACATGTATTTTTTGCACCTTATCCGAAGTTTTCCAGCTGACTGCCATTTTCTTTATTGTCATTGCATCCTTCCAATCGGAGAAACTCAACCTCAAACTTGTCGGCAACATTTACCGATTTATTTATTTTGATTAAGTGCTTCAATTGTGCTTCTTCGTGTTGTTCTTGTTGCTGCCCTTCCTGCTTTGCTGAGAGGGGGAAGTAATTGTGGCAATGTGACGCCTCGCGCTATGAGCTGATAGCATTTTCCTTTTGCGTATCGAGCACACATTAAAAACAACAACAATTGTCAATAAAACCGAGTGATAGGAACTCAAATAAAATACACTGAATGAGATTAGGAAATGATTTTTAGAGCAGTAATAATAATTGTTCTTTTGGTTGAAAGTTAAAGATTTAAAGTTGAAGAAGAATTGCTTCAGATTTTTTGAATATAAGATTAAAACCGTGATTTATTATAAGTAAAGAGTTTAATGGAGTCTTTAAGTATATGAGCACATATACGATAAGATTTGTTTAATACACATTACGAAACAGATTTGTATTTAATAACTAATAAAATGGTTCCACTAATAGTAGACTACTGAGAATATTTCCTTATCCCTCAATACCTATTTTGTAAACTTAGACAAAGATTATTATTTTTTAATACATTTCTTTTTGTAATGTACCACTTTCATCAAACGTTATTAGCTCTTAATCTTTTATTATATAATTTATTAGAATAAATAGAATGTTTCATTTCATTTTAAAAACCATTTCTGTATACTTCATATCTTATTTGAACGAATTACTTTTCAAGTCTCGCACTTTTGCATTGAAATCCTTTGGCAGAAATGTTATTCTTTATCAAATTTATAGCAGACAATTGGCTATTTGAAATTTAAACGCAATTTGTGAACCTATTGGACGTTGCAACTTAATAAAGACACTTCAATAAAGGACTCGAGGCTATCGTTATGTCCTTATTAACGAGGCGAAACAGAAAGTTTGGCCAGTTGTATCAAATGTACTATAGGAAGAATGAACGCAATACTATAAAAATATTAATGTTGGCTAATAAAAAGGCGGGCAGGCAAGAAAGCGATTAACCCAGAAGAGATATAAAAAGGGCGGCCAGTCAAAGTTTTTGGCAGCTTAACAACTTATCAAATGTCGGGGCAAAGGCAAATTCTTTTTATATTTTAACGATAACAAATCGCTTACGGTTAACAGGCGGCATTAATTCTCATTGTGGCGTAATTTTCACAACGCCATTTATTGGCTAATTAAAATGGAGTTCGAGGGGGTTGTGTCTTCGAGTGAGGGAGGTGGGAGGGACAAAGCCCCGCAGGATATGCTCTGCGTGTAGAACATGAACCAAAAGGAGCTGTAAATAATGACCGCAATTAATAATTTTGACAATTTACACAACATTGGACCAAAGATAAGGCAATTGCGTGGTTGGGGCAACTCTGGCAATTCTTTTTGATTTTGTAACAAGAAACCCCTTTTCCCTTCAAGCACTCTTCTAATTTCCTCAATTGGCTAATAAGTTCAACAAAGTGAACTGTTCTCAAATTTGTTAATTGCATACTTATTGCTTTCTTTTATAATTCTCATACTTATAATATTTGTTTTTCATTCCATTTCAACCAACGTCAGAACCCTTAAAATAAGTCTGCTTTTCTGCTGCTGACAACTTTCAAGTGGGCGTCCCTTTTTTCAGTTTTTACCAGCTTAAAGAATGGGGAGTTATAATTTGATCGTGAAGTTTGCAACAGTTTAAGGAAGGTGCTAGTTAATAAGTTTCTCATGCTTTAAATTTTGGTGTCTAATTTTACCTATCAATAAGCTTAGATTACACTATCATATTGTTCTCTTGAAACTAGTAGTTTTTTAGTTGTCTCAATAATTCTTAGTATGTCTTGCAAACATATTCTGAAAAACTATTTTATATTAAAGTCTGATATTAAAGCTGAGAATTTTAATTTATTTCTGAAAACTAACTAAAACTATATCTGATAAAAGTAAGGGTATTTATTCGTTGTACATAGATCGTTATTCCTGCTTGCCAATTTTGCTTTTGTTATTCGCTTAACTTGCTTTTAAAATAAATCAATTATTTTAATTCACGTTGACAACTCGCGTCATTTGCAGTCGAATAACAACAACAACGACATTCCTTTTTTTATGTGGTCCACTGCTCTTTTGCTCTTGACATGGGTATGTCAACGTTCCTGATGGATGAGTGGGAGGGGGTTCAATAGGGGCTCGATAACAAGCCGCAAGTGAAAGAACGTCATGCATAAAATGTCAATAGCAGATACGTGTACGCGAATATGAATGAAAATGAATGCGAATTCAAAAACGCGTGCGGGTATTCAATCTTTTTCATTTTATAAATATTTTTTTAAGATAATGCTTATTATAGTATAGTATTGTTTTTTGTTTGATATACGGTTTATGTTTTTACTAGGGTTATTTATTATAGATAGATTATTTCTTTACAGCAATTAATTAAAATGTGTATAAATTGATTAACTTATAGTTATATATGTTTAATAAAAGAACTTTTATTCAAATTAAATGAATTTGCTTACAAAATGAACTTTAACAAACTTTTATAAAGTGTTCTTTAGTTTTAACAATTTCTATGACTTTAAATAGATTATTTTCATTCAAAAATGTTTGTCTGATATTGCTTTATTTAAGGATATTAAAATTAAATTTATATCACAGTGCAAAATTTTAAACATAAAATTTAACTTCTCTTCAAATGAAGTCCAGCAAACAAACTAAAATGCCATATTAAAATCAAAGCTCAGTTGATGTGGACATGAGCCCAGTGAAGTGTAATATCTATGCATTGGCCATAATCATAATGGAGGCTCTTATTCTGTTTCTCTGGCTCTTGAATACAAAATTTTCCATTATCATTAATTATTCGCTCTGAATGGTGAATGATGGTTCGAAAAGTTTACAACAATTCTCCCCATTGCCCATAATTACACACAATACAACAAAGCAAAACAGAATTTTCTTCTTACCGCTTTGTCCTCGTTCCCCCTCTTCCTGTTCTTCCCCTGCTTCTGTCGAGAAAGGAAAGGATGCTTGAGAAAAGGACAGAGAGGAGCAAACTTATGACAGAAATTCAATAGCGCATGCAATTGAAGAAATTATTGTGCAATTTCAATAACTTTCAATTGGGTTTTCAATTTTCTGCATACACTTTTTGTGCCGAACTTTAACTTATCTTATCTTTTGTCTGAGGGACAACGTGCTCCCCTCCTGACCCCCTGACCCCTACAATCCTCCCAAAACCGAATCGAGCATAAAAAACTGAAAAACTTTCTCAACTCTTGTCTGTCTTTTGACGATTTCCGGATATTGAAGAGCCCATTGCCCAAGAAATGCTGAGTGCAGCCATAACTTTGTAGGGACAGAAAGAGATTACAGTCGAACTTCTTTGTATAGAATATACAAAAGTTCATTTATTAAAATGCGAATTAACATTTTTTGAAACCACATAGAAGGGTTAAATAAAGTAGGATACTTGAACTCTTTCTTTCTTCATCAAAATCAATCCAACTTGTTGCTCTAGTATATTAATTTTTAAAATATTTTCATCAGACTATTAATCTAAAAAGGGCAATTGTTTTTGATTAACTAAAACGGTATCTACTTGCTCCTTTTTTATTAAAATTTCTTCAAAATTTCATTATAAATTCCTTGTATGATAGTTTGACTGTATTAAAGTCTTAAAATTTCGACGATTTGTTCCTTAATAACCAAGTAACTGACCATTTGAAACAATTTCTAGCATAAGACATTCAAATGATTTGTTAGTTGCTGTTCATGTACGTGCATAAGCTGGACTGGCCAGTCGGTTTAAGCCATAATAACAAAATATGACGCCATTTGGCTGCAATTTGAGGAGCTTAACTATGTAAATCTTTTAATATGGCCAATGGATGCAGCAGGAGCACAGCCAGCAGCAGCATCAGCAACATCATCAGAATAAAAGAAATAAAACTGAGAAATTGCATAAAAAACTAGATGCATAAACCAGAATGCAAACAGCGCCGCGGCGGCTGAGGCCAAAAGGCAAACAATGCAATCCCGCCAAGAAACTCTGCTGGCACTGCTCCCAACAGACAGATACCCTGCATTCCCCTCTGTCCCCGCCCTTGTCTGGTTCGGGATCCCCAGCGGAAGACATGGCACGAAAATATGCCTCAAGGCGCGTCGTGTTCGGGCGAAGCTTGGCAAAAGTTTTGCGCATAAACATGAAAAACATGAAAAACAGCAAACAACTTGCAAAACTCACGAAAGTACAGTTAAGGGCAGAGTGGAAGTGGGTAGGGGGTTGGTAAGGTGGAACCTTGGCCGGGTTATGCATAAAGCACACATGATATATGCATGCATTCATGCATCTTTCCTATAGATACATATATGTAACTCAACTGCATACACTCCGCTGCATATCGTATTCGCGAGCTATGTACGTGAGTTGTATTCGCAGATAGTTTCCAGTGTTGAATAATACGCTCTGTCTGTGCCCGCCAGGTAAATATCTCCCTCCCTCTCTCTCCTTCTCTCCCTCCCTCTCTGTGTGCAAGTTTTGCAATTGGAAACAATATTTGCGCTTTACAGCCACCGCATGGCAAATACACGTAGAACAGTTCAAAGAGCACAAACTGAAAATTCTTGGATTGTTAGGGATGAGCACGTGACAAGCAGCATTTAAATTGGGCAGAGCTGTTTAAGTCACTGCCAGGGATCGCAAAAAGGAGTTATGAATGGGAAAATTAGCACCAAAAAAATTACAGGGACATTGACATATTGAACATACATAGTATGTATTACATACGTAATTTTCACATCCATTTTAGTATCCAATTTTAATGTATTAAATTATTTTTAACTTTTGTTTCTAATGCTCATAGTGAAAATGGAAAATACGGTTTATTTTCAATTTTTATTTTAAAGTTACTTCATAACTCCAAATGCCATTTTTTTAATAACATCGTAAAATTAAAGTTGCTTTTCAATTATTTTATTAATTTTTGCTAATAACTCTTACTTCATATTTTTTTTATGAAACGTTGGATCGTTACGATCGTTAAGTTACTTCAAAGGTTATACATGGTATTTTATGAAATGCACGATAGATCTATAATTTATTTTATTATTCTTGCAGTACATAAAAATAAATAATAAAAAAATCAGAAAGTACCTTTGCATACTTGGACAACAGAGAAATGCAAGTTCATTACCCACAAGGAGACTATTATTAATAGACCAACACACAAACAATTCTTTTATTTCAGCACTTGCGTGTCACGCACTCAACCCTGTTAACTATCCAAACTTCACGAGCAGCCCCCGTTCGTCAGCTCAAATGCCAGGGCGCATTTCAACGAGCACGTGTCTCAGTTTTTACCAAACCATTAATCAAACAATTAGAGCTGGTTGCGTCAAGTAACTGACTCAGTTTCTCACACTGCCTGCAAACGTATTTGCATAAATTATGGCTTCATAATAACCGCTATTTGTAATTTTAGTCACTGCAGGGCGTTTTGTCTGTAACGCCCACTCTTAACACCCCCGAACCGAAAGGGTTGAGCTTTCCAACTGATGATGATAAAGCGTTGCGAGCCAAGGACATCACAGCAGCTGGTTAAAATACTTCAAATCAAAGACTTGAAACCAAATATTTAAACGAATCTCGATAGTATTGCAACCCTCTTCTTTGAACTGGGTGTGATAGCTTGGCAAATATATATTTATATTTACATTTTAATTATAATTTAAATATAAAAATTAAGAATTACTTCCCTAACTTTTATTTTTCCGCTGTATTATTTGACTTACTGTATCAATAATTTTAATAAATAATCAACTTTCAGAATCAACTTAAGTAATATTCGTTTCTACCTATTTGCAATGTTGAATTATGAAAATATATATCACATCTCTTTAGGTCTCTTGGTCTAAAGTACTTAAATAGTTAGAAAATGGAAACTGCAGGCGATTGAAACCTGACTAAAATGCAGGAAGCAGTTGGGTAGCTGCAACAAAAGTCATGCAATGCGGGCCATTCAAATTAAAATCAAACTGAAAGACAATTATCGACAGAAACATTCTTGTCACGCATAACAATAACAATTAAAGTGTACGACAACTGCAAATTGAAGATGTTTGCACCGATCTCTGGCGTCCTGCCAAACAAACAAAACAGAAAGAGGGACGGGCATGATACCTTTAGGAGCCACATAGGAGTAGGGATGCAAACAGTCTCCAGTGTGCACAGTGAGCTAGCTAAAAAGCATAAATAATGGGACTAGCTGCACCTAGACTGTGGACCCAATAGGCTGACAGGAGCTGAGGAGGGAGCAGGGTCAGGTGGAACAAGGACAGAGACAGTAAATGAATGACAAACGGCAGCAGGCAACGCCAATGCCAATGACGTCAACGCCAACATTGACAGTCAAGTAGTAGAAGAGGGAGGGGAGAGAGGGAGGAGAGAGGTAGCTACCTGCCGATGACAGAGTTGGCATCAGAATTATTGCTGGCTGTCTACATGACCAGAGAAAGAGAGACAGAGAGAGAGAGAGAGAGAGACAGGTGGGAGTTAGGCGGGAGCGAGACAGGCAAATGGGTTTTGCGCCCTGACACGCTGAACTCGACTCTCTCCTCAAGCGGTTGCAAAATGAGAAAAATCTTGTGACACACACCGGAAACTGGAGCAGGACAAAGGCACTGGGAGAGAGCGAGGGGGCGATGTTGTGGGTGGCAGCATCAAAAAGCAGGAGCTTAAGTGCCCCGGCATTGTGTGAGGCCAGCTGACAGCCAAAGAGAGGGAGAGAGGCAGAGGCAGAAGACCCGCAGTCATGATGCCCTCCTGTTGGTACTTGCCACGCCATTGTTCTTTTCACTTTTTACGAGGATATGCTGCAAATGAAATGCTGCCCCAAGTTACGGGCCACACTCCACTCCACACAGTCAGTCCCAATGCTGCCACAGTCTGCGCCTGTTCAAGGTGTTCAACAACGGCGGCGGCGAGTTGATTATGGCCACCAATGCCGGGACTTAAGTGGGCATGTTGTTCTTGTTGCTGTTGCTGTTGTTCCTGTGTTGCAACTGCCCCCGTTGCACTGATGAAGCACCTTTTGTTGTAATGAGTTTCGAGTGCGATTTTTATTTCTGAATACTTCCTGCCAACCCCTCGAATCTGCATCTATATATGGGCATTGTTTTCAGCTATGATTTTAATCCGCTTATGCCGCATTTGGAGTCGACTCTGCTCGGGTCTGTGTCTGCTGGCTGCTTCTGGCTGCTGTAGTTGCCATGGCTAGCACATTTTTGGCCAAAATCATTTTCATTGCTCGCATTAAGTGCGAGAGGAATTTTCATTTCTGGTATTACACCAAATATTTGATGCACATGAATGGGAAAAAAGGCTTTAGATTGCAGCTCTTCAAATACTATTACAGAGGTGCTTGGATGTTTATCATGCAAATTTTAGAATTTTAGCAATAATAGAAATCCGGTAGTTTATTTTTGCGATTTATGTGTAATTTGGTTTAAAGTGATTTAAAGACATCAGATAACCAGGAATTTATATGCTTTCATTAGAGTTTCAATAAGCTATTAAGATTCATTTAAACATTTTTGTATTTATGTAGAATTATTTTTTTAAATTATGTATTTTACTATATATAAAAGGATAATTTACAGCTATTGTTACTAATTTCACTATTGTTATGCAACAAATATTCAATTCGTATGATGTATAATGTGTGTCATATTTCAATGAAAACAATTTTAGAGAAATAACATTTTAAGGCTTAAACACGAATTTATAAATATAAATAAAAAGTATACAATTTATTATTTTTAGTATTAATATTTTGAGATATATTTTAAAGTTTTTTTTAGCCTTAGTCAGGAGTAAAGTCCGTTCTATTTTTTTAAATCTCTTTATTAAAGCTCCGTCCCATCAAATTACCAATAAACTTGCAAAGCTTAATTTCCTCTAGTCATCGCCTATTTTGGCCTATAAGCATTGGGTCCGCTTATTGCATTTTAGTTTTTAGTGACTGTAACTCATCAATAAGAGACGCAGCTTCCCTTTTCCTCTCTCGACTCCAATCGAATATCCTGTTGGACACACACTAAATTGATGATGCATACGGCAAACAACAGGAATAGTAACAACAACAACAGCAACAACTGAGAAAGAGAATGACAATTGCATTGACATTTGGACAGAGCCAGAAACGAACAGAGGCAACAACATGTCGCATGTCTGTCGAAATGGGCGAGTTTCGGGTTACCTCCCAACTCCCCGTCCCCCCCTCAGCTTCCCTTACCTGACTGAGATCTCTTCAACAGACCGAAACATGACCATTTACTGTGTGTGGGGGTGTATGTGTGTGTCTGTGTGTGTGTGTGTGTGTGTGTGTGTGTGTGTGTGTGTGTGTGTGCAGTACATATCGATTGCAGTTGCTTGATTTTGTCATTGGGATTTGTTGTTAGCTTGATTTTCGGCTATTGCCTGACAGTTTATTTGTTCTGTCAGTTTCTCGCAATTCACTCTCTCACTCTCTTTCTTGCTTAGCATATCTCTCTCAATTCTCCAACAGTTTATTTAGTTTTTGTAGCAATAAATGTTTACTTTTTTTCTGATATTCACAGCAACTTCTTATAGCACTTTCAACTGTCTGCTGATCGAAAACGACTTCGTAATTTAGCAATTTTCATTTTAAATTTGTTCGCATCGACTGCACATTTTCACATTTCCACGCTCTCACCCCCTATCCCTATCTGCTCCTATTCTATTTTTCCTATTTCCACACGCTTTGTTGTAATTGGCGCCCGACAACAATTTGCATTTTGAGTTCGAGCGACCATCGGATTGTACAAATTTCACTTTGCATTTACTCGGCTCGTTCTCCCCTTCCCTTTCCCGTTCCCTCGCCTCCTCCTTCTACGCCCAGACCACGCCCCAATGCGCATTGAATTGAATTCGTTTATCAGTTCATTTGATTTTTGACTGGACGATTTGCGGAATCCTTTTTAAAGCTGATATTTCTCTTAATTGCGCCCACACATCTAGTTGCATTTGTATACCCTGTAAGGCTTAAGATGGGGTATTCTATTTTAACTAGACTTGATGAGTATTTGTCAAGCAGCAACAACATTAAATATCAAAGTACAACACAACGATTAATCTAAACCAACTGTAGGGTATCTACCCAGTCGAGTATGCTTCCTCAGCACACTGATGATTGATTCTTTTTGCGGTTTTTAATGCTGATTACAGCGGTTTTTAACCGGTTTAATTATATGAGAAGTGAATGTGTTTTTGTATCATTCAATGAAATTGAGCTTTAAAGTTTAATGTTAAATAAATAATGTTTAAATTGATCTTTATGCGAATCTTTGGCGAATTTTTGCAAAAATTTTTTATTTATTTACATGTAGTATTATTTATATTAATTTTATTCTTCCGTATTTCGAAGCCCCGTTGTTGTTTGGCTCGATGAATCTATTCGATGATATTGGAAAATGTAACCCGCTTCCGATTTGATGAACGCCCTTTATCCGATGACGATGAGAGAAATCGCTTATACACTACACTACATCGCTTATCGCTACACAGTTTTTTGCTTAATCTATACATATAGAAATTTACATATATACAAGTGTGAGGAAGAAGTGAGGAGATCGTGTGTGAACAATTAAGGAGACAAACATATAGACAATTAGACATTACTTAAAACGAGAGACAATGTGAAACATCCATGCCCGCGGCGGGATTCGAACCCACAACTGGATGTGTCCTGAGGCAATCGACCGAGTTCTTAGGTTCAGGACCATCCAGTTGGCGAGAGCCTGGCTAACTTAAATGCCCTTTGAATTATTAAGGGTCTAGGGAAGGGTTTGTGAACTGGATACTCACTTGCCAAATGTATTTGCTAACATTGTCAAAATGTTGACAAATCTAGAAAACGGTTTGTGTAAAGGCTAATCAATCTTTATAATTCCCAAATGTATTATCAAATTATAATGTGCAGCATTAATGAAATGTAAAATTTTGAAAACGAAAAAAAATTTTAATAAAATTAAATTTCATTTATAAATTAAAGTTGAATTAAATTTCATAAAATGTATTTAAAATTGGGCTCCGAGTAATCAAGGCACGATATATATTAAATACGTTTACAGGATAGCAGTTAGTCGTTATTTAACAGCAGCTGCGCCTAATGAAAATCTTAGCTGAAAGTACACAAATTCGCCCATCGAGTGTAGCTTTAAATCTCAACTTGAGCACGTTTCCCGGTTGGACACGTACTTTGGGATGATTTGGGAGGAGAACAGGAGATGAGGAGATGACACATTCTTCAGATTGGGGTCGGTCGCTTGTCGGTTTATCGTTAGATGAGCAGCTGCTTTTGCATCTTTAATTGGAATTAAATGGGATTTTTCTTTTAATGAATTATTGAAGTAGGCAAGTGGCAACTTTGGCAATTGCTTTACCGCCCTTCTCTCCTGCTCTTTCCTGCTTCTCAGTTGCCTATCAATTTCAATTATATAATAATCATTTCCGTCTGGCAGTTCTCCCTCCTCCCTCCCTCCCCCTTCAGCTGGCTGTCAATCATAAAAAGCCCGAAGACGGACGACCTTTTGCTTTCTCGGCCTGGGCGCCGCGTCGTTGCAAGTTCACGCCAATTAAGGCTAATCAAATTATTTATAATGTTTAACCTAATTTCTGGCCTAGTCAACGACGTCGCTGCAGTTTCCTCCTGCCGCCTCCTTCCCTCGAATATATGTATAACTCAATAAAAACTACGCTCCAATTTGCTGGCAACCAATATGCTGAGGGGGCAAGCAACTTGGGGCATGTGGCAAGTGGAATGGGAGATGGGAGATGGAAGGCAGCTTGCAGAAGGGCATCGCATCCAACACTTTCGCTTGTGCGAACTTTTGCAATAACCACTTAAAATTCACTCAGCTGTGAATTATGCGCACATCGAAGTGTTGTTCTTGTTGAAGGAGTCGAGGCAAAAATCCAAATGCCGGCTACGGAATGTGGCACGAAGCAATAAATGGACCCATGTGCCACTGCTGCTGCCACTCCTGTTGCTGTTGCTGTTGCTCTTGCTGGCCTGGTTATTCGGTGTCGGTGTTTTAATTTGGCCTCCCACCTCCTCCCTCTTCGTCCTTCTCTGATGCCCTTACAACGCCAGTTCGGCTCCAAAAGTGCCCTGAGTGCGTTTTTTGATCAGCCATGCAATTGTTTTAATTGAAATCGTTGCGACTTTAAAGGCAACGTGTTGGGTATCGCTTGCGTCATACTTTGTGACACAATTTTCAGAGCTGTTGCATTTAAAAAGAGCTTTAAGAAGTACTGCTAAATGTTATACCAAATAAATTTAAAGGAATTTTAAGAATTTTGTATCGTTTTCGTTTTTGATGAATTGAAATTTTAATGCTTACATAACTTAAATAATATGTAGCTATTTTAGATAAATTTAAATAATTAAGTTCTCTCCGATTTGCTCTTTACAATTTGACATAGTATACTTAGTTTCAATTAAGAAAATATTTACACCAATTTAAAAATAAATTTATTAATAATATTTATTATTTAATTATTTTATATATATATATTCTTATTTTTTTTTTTAGAAAACTTGTCTTGACTCGGAATAATTCAATAGATATTTGTACACTTGCCAATTTGGGGAATTTCTTCAATTATTCTTGTGGGATTAGCGCAACGGAGGAAAACAACTTAATTTGTCAAATCAACTGTAATTTATCTTTCTCAGTCGCCAAACAACCAAAACCACCCAACAAAGCCGAGGAGAAAGTCATTGATTATTGTAATTTATTTGCAGCTGAAAATGCCAAATATTTATTTAATTTTCAAGCATTCTTCAATTTATTTGTTTGCACAATCGAAATTCAAACAAATCTGCGCCAAAGAGGAGGTGACTTTCCCCTCCCAGTTTCCCCACTCAATCGTCCACTGGCCTCAAGACTGAGTGACATTTGGCAAGGCATATCGATTGCGATTAGTAGGAAAATTTTCAATTTTCTAGCAAAAGCTGTCAGAAAAAAAAAAATAAAACAGAAAATCAGAACTAAACAAACTTGGCAGGAGCAGTTGAAGGATAAAGGGGGAGGGAGGGGTTACAGTCAGCCGCTGGCAATGTTGACACCCGATGGCAGCCGCAGTCTCAGTTTTAGCCTCAGTCTCAGTCTCAGTTTTAGCCTCCTTTTCGCTCAGACTGAAAGCCTGTGGGTTTTGCTTTCTTGGTCTCTCTCGTATATATGGGACTCGGTATTATCGATGTCGGTAACAATGGCGACGTCGAATGCTCTGGCTACAGCCGACGGGCAGCCTCTTCCTCTCCCTGGCCCCTTTTCCCCTCCCTAACTTCCTCCCCTTGACAGCTGGCTGGCATCCGAGACGCGGTTTCTATTTGAAAACCATTTTGTTTGCTTTATGGATTTGCGGAGCTTAAAGTGGCTTCGTCGCTTCGTTTGCTTCATTTTGCTATTGTTGAAAATTTTGAGGCGTGAATGCCGTTCCCCCTCCCACTCCACCGCACCTTCGTCCCCCTCCTGGCCTGGCCCAAAAGCCAGAGTCAAGTGTTTGGTCTGGGCCTTGTTTTTGTTTTATTTTCTCATGTTGACTATTGGCTTAGAGTTATGGCCAATGGCAACTGTTTACACGCTCGCGCTTCACGGCTTTTGTTGTGGCAGCAACAGCAACAGCAGCACAGGACTCTAAGATCCTTTAATTGGCCGGGTCACAGGCGCTAATTTCCAGTGGCGTCAGAGTGGCAACTTTGTTTCGGGATTAGTTCAGCCAGCGCTGATTAAGTCGACAAAATGGGCGAAATACTGTTGCTTGTTCTTTTAAATCCATTTGTTATACACATCATATGGCAACAGGTCGGCAGATGTCTTATCCCAAATGAAAATTGAACTATCTAAATTATTTATATAAATAAATAAATAATTTTATAATATGGCAACAGGTCTGCAGATGTCTTATCCCAAGGAAAAATTAAAATTAAGCTATTTAAATTATATTTATAAATAAATTACATATTTTATAATAAAAAATAATATGATTTTATCTGCTCTGAAAAGTAGGCTACACAAATTATCATTTGGTTTAAGTAGAAAATGTAATTTTCCTTATACATACATATGTATGTTCAATGTGTGGTGCAATTTATTTAACAACTTTTAATTGGCATTTTGATCTTTTATCAAACGAAAGTATCTCAATCTAGTTTTTCTAAGCGCATGTTTGTTTTAGGTTTTGTTTTCCTTTAGATTTTTGTTTTTTTTCCTATTCTTCTCTTGCATTTGATTTATTCGCTTTGCTCATTTCCGTTTTGGCCCGTTGATTATCGCAGTTCTCAGTTCTTAGCCTCAGCTAAGCTCAGTGCATTTCAGTTCACTTTGGTTCAGTTCAAGCGTGCGTGTATCTTTTTGTAGCTCTTAAATGTATCTGTAGCTGTAACTGCTCATGTATCTCCAGCTGTAACTGTATCTGAATCTGTTTCTGTAGCTGCAGCTCGTTGTAAATTCGTTCTGGCAGCTTTAATGTTTGCCAAAGCGGAAATGAAAAACTTTTGCACGTAGTCACCAAAAGTGGCCAAGTGCACGTTTTCAGCTTCCAACATTGTTGTTGCCCTTGGTGTTAGTGTTGTCGTTGTTGTTGTTGTTTTGTTTTTTGGTGTTGTTCTTGCGCTGCGATGAAGCATGAAAAGTTTTGGTTTAATTTTGGCATTTCACGTATTTGCACCCACACACACATATACATACATGCCCAACACTTGCGTTTTCCAGAACATCATGTACAGTGAGCAAAATTGATCAATAAGTTGTTGGAAAAAATAGTTGTGATTTATTGACATTTTTATAAATTAGGACATTTTATTGTGTTAAGCTGAACTTAATTACTTTTGAAATAAGTTTTAAAAGCTAGTATCGACTTGTGAATACCCTAAACCAGCGGTGGGCATGCAGAGGCTCCGGGAGCTAGCGGCTGCTCCCGAATCCAGATTTCGTGCCCACCGCTGCCCTAAACAATGCATTGAGCTATGTAAACATCAATTTAAATATGTAAGCACATTTAAGTACACGCAATTTCAAGCTGATTTGATACTCATATCTAATCTACAGGAAAATTCATGCATTCCTTAAAATTAATCCAAAATCCTATAGATACTGATAAAAAAAAATATATAATTAAGTGTCGAAATTGCTTTCATCAGTTTCCAAAATCATATTTTTTAATAATTTTAAATGTAGATATTAATAAATATATTATTTAATACCAATTACACCCACTGTGCAAGGTCTACTCTTTCTCTCCCTTTCTCCTTCCCTCCCTCTTTCTCTCTCCCTCTCCCTCTCTATCTCTCGTCTCTCTCTCTAAGTACCTAAGCACGCGCACGCTTTGAGTTTTGGGGCTTGATTTGGGTTTTGTGGGTCTGCGAGGGGCTTTGAGGGAAGCCTCAGCTGGGCTTAGCTGAATTTGCACGCACGTCTGCTCATTAAATACGCATACGCATCGGGAGGAGACAAACGGACGGACGGACAGACGGACGGACAGACGGAGTGTCAGAGGAAGTCACATAGAACTCAAGCAGGCCACAGACAGTTGCCATACACTTATAAATGTTGTGCTAGATAATGAATCTCTCTTCCTCTCTCTCTCTCTCTCTCTCTCTCTCTCTCTTTCTCCTTACTCCCCCTCTTATTGTCGCAGTCTACGTCTGTGTCTCTGACTCTTCGTTTGGCCTGTCGAGTTGTGTCGAGTCTGTCTGCTTTATTTGCTTTTATTGTCTTCAACTTTATTCATATCCTGTTAAAATGTATAACTTTGGGCTTTTCGGGTTATAAATTAAATGCAAGTACAACCAACTTACAATGCGAGAGTCCTTCATAACATTGCCTCTGCCACGAGGGGTTGACAGAGGGGAGAGGAGGGGTTGGTGAAAGGGGGACAGAATATGTTGTCAAGCAAACGATTGTGTTGATAAACTGCGATATACAGCATAATTAATGAGCATGTCGTACAATGCCAATATTTTACATTTGCACACAGCCATACACACACATTTACACACACACGTACACACACATACCTACTTACACTCCGAAAATTTGTTTGCAATTGAACTTAATGAGTAAATTATGCAATATACTCACAAAATCTGTTTTAAACACAATTCTGAGTGGCAATCTTAAAGTTATTCCAGCAGGACAAGCATTTATAATGTGGCAAGTCAAGTTCTACAAGGGATCAACATAAGAGAACAGAGTTAAATGAGCAATTAATCTTGTTGAACTTAGCTAGAGTTTAATTATATTAATATTTTTTTTGAAAAAAATCACATTGAAAGAAAAAGTTTTAAGGGAAATATTTAAATGTTTATTTTATATTTACCCTATTGCTCTATTAAAAGAAGGTATCTCTAAGAGTACTTATGAATTAGAGGCAGACGTCAAGTTTATTTTCATTTGGACAAAATTGCATTTTCGTTACAAAACGATCAAAATAATATAATGACAAGCAAAAACTCTTAAGATTTTTACCAATTGCTTAACTCAGACAGAGAAAAAGCGTATCTACATCTTTTAGCGGTTAAAGGTTAAAACTGTTTCGGTTTGCGACGATTAATTAACTACTTGAGCGCCACTTGCGACGCGGCCAAGTCATCAATAATGGGCAAACGCTTGACTCGAAACTGAAATTGCAATAAAAAATACGAGAATGAGCTTCTAAGAAAGCAGCGATCCATTGAAAAGTCAAAAAACATTGACTTTTGAACTTTTTCATTAGCGCAGGGAGACGAACCAAAAATCGTGGCATAAAAACAATGTAAGGCCAGGGACAGGGGACCACTTGGAAAAAGTCAAAGTCGAAGTAGAAGTAGAAGAAGTTGAAGCAACCAAGTGGAAGCCACTGGAAATCAATACACATTGAGTAGGAGTTATATTGTAGTTGGGGGGAATGGGGAGAGCGGTAGACATCGGAGACGATAAAAATCAAGTTCATTTACGAGCTAAAGAGACGACCATTTCGCAGGTGGAAAAACCAGACAAAACCCCAAAAGAAAACCCGACAGTGCCACGAGTATGTATACTTACAGCCACATAGTTGTTACTGCTGTTGGTCTCTGCTGGCATTAAAGTTAATAGAAAAAGTTGCTGTTGGCCAAGATTCAATCATGCGATATAAAAAAGAACACACACACACAGAGAAAGAGACAACGAACCAGGTAAATAAAACAATGAACGACCAAAAAAGAACGACTTGAAAGACATTAAGAAGTCAGAAAAAGTTTCGTTTCGTTTGGTTTCGTCTCGGCTTTATTTTTGTCGGTCTCAAGTTGAAAAATTACACAATGCGGGACAGTTGGTCAGTTAAGTTTGTCTTGAGGTTGATATTTGCTGGGTGTTGATTGAAGTTTGCATGTTGCCAAAACTTTCAAAATGAGTCTTAAAGTTACTTGCCTTCCCTCTCTACTAACCAACCTGGCCAAAAAGTTGACTAACTTTTACCTGTCTCCCAAACTCTGGTAATGTAAATAAGTGTTTACAAAAGCTCTCGATATTGGGTACGATATGTAGTTGTATATTAATATTATTTGAATATTTATTGCTTTTAAGCATTAATATCTGAGTTTGATTATAGTAATTAATTGTAAAAATTATAATAATAATTCGGTAAAAAATAATATTTAAATGAATCAATTATTTTAATAAAATCATTATGCTTTACACTCTTTTGTTTAATGAAATAATATATTTACCAATTATCATTAATATTGATTAAGATGAAACTATTATTTATATATTTTATACAATATGTTAAATGTATTCTTATTATAAATTTAAGCCTTTTACTAATTCTTTTAGATTTGGAAATATCTTAAATTTATTACAAATAATTTTCACTTTCTGCAATTTCCAAATAATAATTTTAAAATTACTTCAAAATTATCATTTGTTATTTTTTCAAATATATATTATATTTTTCTTAAGCTTTAACAATCTATCTACTATATCTAATTTATTACTATTGTTTTTGTTTTCGCTTAATAAAATTTGTTTTGGCATATTAGAGGAAATTATTGTAGATATCTATATTATTATTTTTTGCTTTTAACTTAATGATATGTTAACTTACATTTTAAGTTCATGTTATTGAACTCACTTGATAACCCCAATGAGTTTAACTAAATTATAATTTAGTTTTTCATTTAAAAAAACTGTTTTTCCAACGTAGCAAAAAGTTTCCAATTTTAATGTGAAACACTTCCAGCAGTTTTAAGAATTTCTCTTTGTAGATGACTTTAATCTTGGCAGCTGTTTATGCATGTACATTGTTCTAGTCGTAAGTTTTCCTTGCTCCCCTATTGAACTGCTTCCTTTGCAGCTTCCTTTACAACTTCTGTTTCAAGCTCTTCCCTTTCCCTTATCGAAACATGCGCCCGCATATTGAAATCCATTTAATTCAATTACACATCGCCACAACTTAAAGCGCATTTCAATACAGGACTTGAGTGCGGGAATGGGGAGATGTAGAGATGTGGAGACTTCGGGGGGCGGTCAGTTAAGCAGCTGGTGACCGGCTGGCTACCCCCCACCTTCTTTTCCCTCCCCTCTCCTTGTCTTAGGTCTACTTCAATCCCCTGGCCAGCTACCAAACGCAGTTTCACTTACGATTATTGCCTACATTTCCAAACGGAAGTCGGGGCAACATCTGATGATTGTACGACACGGCTAAGCACCACATGCAACATGTATTTACCGTTCTTTTCTTTCTTTCTCTCTCTGTGTGTCTGCCCCATGTCGCCCCGAATTCCCCTTCCCCATGGCTTACTTTACATGCTCGAATTGTCATTGAAGCGTTTAGCCATTTTATTAGATTGTGCTGTCGTCTTGAAGACCCAACGAATCGCCCCAGTTTGCATTGGAATAAACCCCATCCCTCCTCCTTTCCTCTCTCCTTTCCCTGTCCAGACTGAGATTTATGCGCATATGCTAAGCACACTGTTTGCCTTAAAGGGGGGATTGAGTTTGTTCTCATTTTCGCTTGCTTTGGCATTTTTCCTACGCGTTTTTGCTTGTTTTCTAAATTAAAATTGATTTGATTTTTGCTCTTTTCTTGCCATCGACATCATCCAGAATACACGGTCCTATGTTTGCCTTTGTCCAATGTCCTGCTCCTGGCTTAATATGCTTAAATTGCACATAGTCCGTGACGTCCTTGCAACTTGGCATCCTTGGCATTTTGTTAATAAGTGGGCATGGCATTTTAATTCGATATCGAAACGTGCCCCAGCATATCCAAGGTGCAAGCTGTGAGGAGGCAACTTTAGGGGGCAGCATTGTGAAAATAAATATAATTTATTTTGTATAAAATACTTTTGTAAATTTTTGCAGAACTTGCAGTTATTTCTAGTGAAACTTGTGTAATATTGAGCTGATTTCTGTGTACCTTTATTCAGTATATAACATCAGACTAAATTAAATCAATCAAATTAAGAGTCTTAAGATAATTACAATAAACAAATCTGTCTGCCGCTCTTTGTTAAGCTCTTAAACTCTCAGATTTGGAGTTTCTGTAAATTATAGTCTGCAATTTTTCAGATACATTAATTACTTTTATTATATTTTAAAAAATAACAAACCAATTTTCAGCGGACTCTTAATTATAACTTAATTAATAAGCTAATATATTTCAGGAATTTATTTAAATTCTGTAATAAATGAAATCTCATCTCGTAACAAATATGCGAACATATTCAATACAGATCCATTGCAGGGCTGAAAATTCCCCATTCGCAAAGAAAATGGTAAATATTTTTTTAATGAAGCTCCCCCTGAGCTGATTGTGGGGTGAGAATCGGTGTGTGCAAGGTTTATGCTGAAATCTCGCTAGGATTTGAGCACAAAATTAATACGAAATCGAAAAACATTTACCAAGGCTTATCGCAGCGACGACAGGCGAACGTTGCGTATGCGCAATGTCAAAGAGCAGCGCTCAAAAGTAGCTTATTTAAATTATCAACACGTTTGCTTTGGCAGGGGCAGAAAATGTGAGAACAGGGAGGGAGGGAGAGACAGGGGCTAGAATTTGCCATATGTTTGGTCCATTAAGATAAGCGTCAATCGAACGCAAAGCAAAGCAAAGCAAAGCAAAACAAAACAACACAAAGCACCCAAATTGTAAATCCGGCAAATGTGTAAAATTTTCTTTTTTAGGCACGTTTTAAAATTACCATCAATAATGTAGAATGTACGAGAATACATACACCCAACACAATACCCAATGGTGGTGGGTGGTGGGTGGTTGTGGGTGGTTCGACGGTGTCAGTGACACTTTGGCGGTCCTTTGACTTTTGACTAAACCCCGAGCAGCAGCCAAACTGAGGCCAGGACTCATTGCCGATTTGATGGCTTGATAGAAATCTGGTTGCCAGTTCAGCCCCCTTCTCCCCTGCCCACAGTCACCATTTGAGAGGGTGGCTGACTGACTGATTTTCTTGACATTTTATTGTCTGCAGCTCGTTTCGTATTTATTGAAAATCGTTTCGCAACATTTAAAAGAGCATTTCCGCTTTGGCAGAAAACTTGTTACCTTTCTGACTGAATAAAAAATATAAATATGTATAAAATTTTAAATATAAAATATATTAAAAAACTCCCAATTACTCTCCTAATTATTATGTTTTGACCTTAGATGCTTAAAATATATTGATTGATAATTTACTTAAAATTACATATTTTTAAAATATGATTAACTTTGTAATGTTCAAATTAAAAAACAGAAAAACAAACAACAAAAACAAAAAGTCTACATCTAACAAAAAGTGAAAGGAGACAGAAGCGAAATGAATAAATGTAAGATTTGATAGGGAACAACAGCAGAGCAACAACAGCAGAACATTAACAGCAGATTAACAGCAGAGAGCTAACAGCTAATATTCTAATTAAGCAGTACATTTTTGGAGTTAAGTTTCGAGAGTTATTGAGGCAGCAGAAAAAGAGGACACTTAAAAAAAAAACCAAAGACGAAACAAGATGCAGAAAAAACTCGCGGAAGTATCATCTTGTAAAATCCTCTACTAAATTGATTTGTAAGTGCATTTGGTATTCGTTGTTCGTCTCAATTTTTTTCTTATTTTTAGCTTAAACACACTGCTCTTTCACCTGCCTCTGCATACTCCCCCCTGGGAGGAGGGGGAAATCGGCTTTTGGGGCATTTTGTGCTTTAATCCGCGCAACTGTAGTCAAAGCCTGGTCCAAGTGCCGTTTTCCATTTCGCATTTAGTCTGTGTGCCGTTGCCGTTGCCATTCGCTGTCGCTGTGGGAAATTCAGTGAGAGAAAGCTTCTAGTTGAATACAGGTAGCACAGGTAAATGGAGTGGCCAGCGCATTCCGAAGCTGGCAATTCAATAAAAATGCCGGCGTTGCGGGCGTTTTCTATATGAGCCTGGCAAATTTGTTGTTTGGCCGCCATCGACATGGCCGTCGACTTTTGCATTAATCACTTTTGCAAGCTTTCCGCTACGACCAACAACAACAAAACCCAGCCAGAAAAATAGAAAAAAAGGGCAGAAAGAGAAGGGGAGACGGAGAGACGGAGAGAGCGGTAGGGTAGAAAAATAGGAAAGCAAAGCGCTACGCAAAGGCATAACAAATGGCGAGAGTGCAAAACCCCGACGAGACCCTTTAATCCTCTGTGCAAATGAGCGAGGGGAAGAGCTGTAAATTTATGGGCTCCACGTTTCGTTTTCGGATTGGGCTGAACAACTGCCAGGCAATTTCTCTAAATTTCCATTTTTCCTCTTATTTTTTTTATATATTTTTCACTTTTTTTGTCTGCGAATTGGTGGATTTTGGTTTGGAAAATATGGATGCGAAATTTGGCAGGGCAAAACGTCAAAGATCGAACAAATAGATAGAGCTCAGAGGTCAGTCAATAAAACGGGGCACATTCTGAGAGTTAAATTGCCGGAATGTTCAGTCGAAGAAATGGGGAAAATATGAGGAGATATTTAAAAAACAGTAATTAATTTTTGAATGTCTACAGAAAGAATGCAATTTAACTACTATCTCTACTGGAACACTGAAATCTGTTTATTTATTGAGTTTTCAACTTTTAACAGTGCCCGTGGGCGAAATGCTTAACTGGAAACTCAAGGAATTTAAATTGAATATTCAATTCCCATTTATTCATTCATTCACTCATTGAATTTTTGTGCCGCAAGCGTTACAAAATTACCAAATGAAAGTTAAATTTGTTGTAACATTTACAAAAAGTTGTGCGCGGAAATTTCGTTTGCTAATGTTGATAATGGACAAGTTTTGTCTTGTGATTTCAATTTTTATTATTTATTAGTGAGAGCGCAAACTTTTTAGCGACTCTCACGCCCACAGGCTGTTTCTCCTATACCCTGTAAACTGTAACTTGGTGCGGAGGGTTTTTTTTAGAACTTGAAAATGTATTTTTCATAGTAAATATATTAAATCTAAATTATTCTAGGAATTAAAGACAGTAAAATAAGATTTTATTTTAATTTAGTTCGATTATTTTCATAAATTACTCAAAACAGGGTATCTCCCCGCTAATCATTAAAACGTGTTTTCAAAACACTTTGTCTGGTGTTAATAGAGTTTCGTGAATTGTGCTTCAATATTTAATGCTCTACAATTCGCAGCTGGAAAATTGAAAAATCTGCTCGCAACAAGATTTTTTATTGCATTTGCAAAGCTTTTTTGAGACATTTGAGGCCAAAACAAGCACATTTTGTGGCAGAAAACAACTGTGAGATATGAGACAAAAGCCAAAACCAAAAGTCAAACAAACAAATGTAACAAAATGAAATGAAGTTGTAATATAATTTCGATTCTTTTTGTCGCTCTATGAAAAGCCGCAAACAGAGTTATGTTGATCCAAATGGGTTTTGCATACCTACGATATGAGTGTAGAGAGTATACTCAAATGCACTCACACACGCACTCTCAAGATATACTCGAACTCACATGCATATGCTTATTTATGAACTGTTTCCGGAACCGCAATAAAACAGGCAGCATTTCCCTCAGCTCTGCTCCATTTTTGGTAGCTCATTGTGGCAAATGGGTTCCAGAGAGAGAGAGAGAGAGAGATAGAGAGAGGGAGATGTGGAGACAAAGTAAGACCGCAGCGGGTTACTGCCACATTGACTGTGGCACAGCATCAGCTCCTAGCTGCATCCTTCAGCGCATCCTTATGCGACTCTCGTGCGGTTTGCATTCGAATGCCGTTTGGGGCTTAGATAAAACTGTGGCAATTCCAACGCAGCTTAAACGAGCTGCAAAATGCAATGAAATGTGCCAGTTATTCGATGAAAATAGTCAGAGAGGGATAGCTAGATGGGAAGAGAAAGAGAGAGACTGTTGTAGTAATCAGCTGCAAAATGGCTATGCTATAAA
Source organism: Drosophila subquinaria (assembly GCA_037043405.1). NCBI lineage: Eukaryota > Metazoa > Arthropoda > Insecta > Diptera > Drosophilidae > Drosophila > Drosophila subquinaria. The sequence continues at coordinate 134,779 of JBAMBL010001809.1, forward strand.
AAATGTGAAGTCGCTTCGATTCTGCTGATGATTTTCTAAAAGTTGCAACCAAATGATGCAATCGAAAAGATGCAAATTCATTCTTGAAGTTGAATATGGGAAAAGTTGATTCAGAGAATTTTCTTAAAATAATATGAAATCTTGGAATTGATAATTAAAAAAGTTTGCTTAGAAAATTCGAATTACATATATTAACATAATTAAATTGTTGATTTTATAATTTGGAAGTGTCGCATTTAAGTGAAAATTTTTAAAGATATCACTATTCAAACAATTTACTCAAAGAGTTTTTATTATGTATATTTATTAATAGACATAAAGCAAAGCTCTCTTTTCGCTTTTTATGCAGAATAACCCTTCAAGAACTTTTCCCATCAATCTTCAGCGTTGTTTGTTATTCAATAAAATTTCATGTTTTTTTATGCAAATGCGACTTGAGAGTAATTGGGTCGCACACTCGATTACCTTTATTCATTTACATGGCTCACAAAATTAATTCATAAATAAGAATGTATCTTATAGATACATGTGCCGCAGAATTAAATGTGTTGAGTTCCCGTGCAGCGTTTGCAACAAACAAACAAGCAAACATATGAGAATTATGTAAATTAGATGAACGCCAAAATCAACTCTCGAGGCTTTTCAATGTAATTTTTCCAGCCCACAAAAACGAAAACAGAGAGAAGAAAAACAAGCACAGGAATAAGCAAATCAAATGGCGCAAAATGCGAGGGGAGTTTGAGGGGTGTTGGAGTCGAGACATGGCCACAAATTGGTGCTGCCTGGAGGAAGAAGAAGAAGACGAAGAAGAAGAAGCTCAGGATAACTGGTAAAAGGATTCGCACATTCACATGACGATGTTTACAGTTACCGAGCCGAGAAAAGCGAAAAGCCCGCAAATGAAATGAAACGAAATGTTTGCATAAACGATTTAATCGAATTCCAATGCAAATTCAGTTAAATTTCATTTCCGGCCCGGGACATGGCTGTAGAACAAGGACAAGAACGGAGACGAGGACGAAGACGACAACGAACCACAGACTCAGACTCAGCAAAGTTCAGCTCGGTATTCCCGGTTACGGAAATTAGCATAACACTCGCGGTAATACAATAAAAAGAAAAGGATACATCCACATCCACATCCACAGGCTACAGTTGCAGTTACAGCTACAATTCGAGCTTGAGATACATTTAGGGCTGATTTGAAAGTTCATTTCTGGATACACGAAATTGAAATAGGAAACACTTTTTCCCCTTTCAAAGATGCCTGAGATGCTTTGGTATCTATGTATACCCTTTGATGGTGGTATTTCTAAGTGGAACAGGATATGATTTAAGGGGAATAAAAACATGGAAATCCTTAAGGAATATAATTCTAACAAATTTGGATTTATTTATTTCTTTCTGTTTTTTCTATTTTTGTTTTAAACTTTAATATTATTTTATTTTGTATTTAAATTGTAAATTTACCAGAGTATTTAAGCTTCGTTTTCTACCACATTGAAAACCAAACCCCTTTCGGCATTTATATTTATGCAAAATGTATTTTCCTCTTGGCCTTTTGCCTAATAGAGCGACTCAATTAATGAGCCAAGTTTTTGTACGCTTTCATTCATTTGCCTTTTATTTTGTTCGTCTGTCCGTCCGTTTGTCCGTTCACAGCGATTGTTTAAACTTTGGCTGTCTTTGAGAAAGTTTAATGAAATCTTAACACGAAGTGGACGACAGGGTGTGATTTTCTTTTTACCAATTGTCGCGTCATGAATTTTATTTCGCCCTTAACAAGTTACTACCACCAACAAAAAGAAAACGGTGGAAAAAAATTAAGAAAATACATTTGAAGTTTTTGTACAGCTTTACAAGTTGTTGGCCGTAAGCCAGCAAGTGAGGAAAACTTCCAGGCGAAATCCGCAAGCCAAAAGGCAAAACTTTACTTGTCCCGATGCATATTCAAAGCACTTACCAACACTGCCGCGGACAGTGTGTTGTGTCCCCCTGCTCCACACACATTCCAACTCTCTCCGGCATGTCTGGACGGACGGACGGACAGAAGGTCGGACGGACTGTCCCCGGGCGCGCATTTCCGTTACATGCCAAACACTTTTGGCCTTTGTCCCGAGACCGCAAAAGTCAGCGCCTGGCGCATACAAATTAATCACTTGGTCCAAAAGGTTTGAGTGTCAGCGAAAGGCAAAGTTAATGGCATCGGTTTCGGGTTCCAATCGCACAGCCTTCATCTCTCTTTCTATTTGTTTCTCTCTCTCTCAATCGCATGCTGTTACCAACAACAGCTTCATCATAATTCAGCTCACGTACGCGACGTTTTTATGATATACCAATTTTGACATAATCCACGCGGATTACGAACACGACCAAAGCGCAGTTGTTGAAATTGGCCAAAAATATTGGGGGAAAATACTGCAACTGGGAAATGGGGAAATGGGAAAATTTGGCAGAGTTGCTGCACAACTAACGTGTTTGATTCGGCAACTCCTTACATGATAGACACGCCAGCCTCTGTAGTTCAATAGCTAACCAAGTCCACTCTTTGGGCCCTTACTTTGAGTTTGTCAGTTCCCAAGTGACTTGTATAGAATAACTTCATAAAATCAATCAATCAATTTGCATATGGGAATTTTGATATTTTTGAAAGAGCAGATACATAATTTATACATAATATTATATATATATAATGATAATTATCTTGAAAGAGTTAAATTTAGAATGTAAGCCAAACTTGTAGCAATAGAAAGTTAAATAAAATAAATATAAATATATAACATTTATAGAATGTCTCTTTTATTTTTTCATTTTACTTTTATCATCTTGGTTATCTTTATTTTATTTTTAATTAAATAAAATAATAATAAATAATATTTTAATATTCCAATAACTATCATTATTCAATTTTGTCTTTCGACTGTTTTTTTTACATAGCTTTACCTCATCGAAAGGAATGAAATACTTAAAATACTATTCCTTAATTTCTTTTCATACTAAATCTAAATGTCTTTATTAGGTTAATAAAATTTTGAATTTACTATAAAATATATCTATAAACATTCCCAGATTCAAACATTAGTCTTAAAAAATTTAATATTATTTTATTTTATTACATTTGTGATCGTCTTCAGATCTTCTCTGTTAAATTCATAATTTCTACTCCACATTGTATACTTTCTTCCAGATGCCTTTGAGTTCAAATTGTGTCCCTAATTTAAAAATAAACTTTAAAATCCAATCTTAAGATATTTTTCAGCAACTTTAAAAATATTTACCCACTGGGAATACCTTTGAATACACAATTTAAAGTAGTTTTGACTGTCGTCTGTTGCTTATAAATTTGAACGCAAATTGCATCGATTTATATATAAAGAAGGCCAAAAGATTGTCATTTGTTTCGTCTGCCTTGGAGATCTTGGAGGGCGCTTACTGTGGTCCAATCCGTGTGTATTTCAACATCTAGTTCTAGTTCAATAAACTTTTATGCTAAAGCCTTGCCATTCATTATGACCAGACCCCAGGAAGAAGAACAACAAATGCCACTGCAAACAGGGCATAAATATGCCCAGGCTTGCTTCCCAGATAACTAAGTACAGCATTATGGAAGAAGAGGTGGGGAAAGAGGGCTCGAGGGGAAGTAGACTGGGTACTGGGCAAACACACATTGAAACCGAGATTGTCAACAAGGCATAAGCGAAAGTGATACCGGGATTTTCCACATGACGACGGCTACAACATCGTCGTCATCGTTGATGATGATGACGGGACTTTAGCATGATGACGGGAAGAGAGGAGAGGAACGAGAGGAGAGGCGGTCCAATGCCGATGCCGATGCTGAAATATGCATTATAGTTATGGTAATGGCCCGCTCAACTACCGAAGCTACAGATCCAGCTACAGCTACATGCCATATAGCTCCAATGCCACTGCCAGCGTTGATGTCAAAATGATGACAGGCATATTTACGCTCGTTTCGGTTTCAACACTCTTCCCAAAGTGGTACATTAGCTGGAAGTAGAGGTTGCATATATATTTTCTGATATGAAAAAATTATTTTATTTATACATTTTATCTAAACGGTTTATAACAGTCACACCGAATGTCCAACATTCTGACCATTTTAACTAAAATGTGATTTGACAGATATTTTATTGAACTTCTCTATGAAATGAATTCAATTCATTGTGCATTATTTTTGTTTTAATTTATTGAGCCAAACTTCTTTAAAACATTCATTCGTTATGTTCACTTTCATCATTTTATTGATTTAACAGGATTTGGTAATACTTCTATTGATCTTCTCTTGAAATTGTACATTTCTCTTTGGGTTAGCTCAGGCATATTATTATTATTATTAGACTTCTCTACTAATGCATGCCTATAATCTTCATAAAGTTCTCTAAAAATCTTCATTATTTGAATGATTTTACATGAGTTGGTAACATTTCTAGTGAACTTTTCTTGGAATTAGGGGTACTCAAAATTGACACAGTTTTATTGCATTTCTCGGTTCTCCTTTGTCCACTATATAGATTTTCACTATTTTCAGTCATTTGACTAAAATTCTCTATTAATGCATGCCTATAATTTTCTTAAATTTATTTAAAAACTTTTATTTGCAATGATCGCTTTCATCTTTTCATTGATTTTAAATATTTGGTAATATTCCTATTGAACTTCTTTTATTATTATGCTTGCTCTGTTTTTGGTAAGAGCATTTGCACTTTGGCTTTAATAAAATTTACCGCGCCTTTTGCATTATCTTTTTTTGTTGTTGTCTCTTTTTATTCTGGCTTTGCGCGTCGTCTTTGGTTTTATGGCTTTTCTTTTCATTTTCCATGCCGCTTTGCGCAAATTTTCAGTGGCTTGGCTGTTGGCTGTTGGTTGTTGGGTGGTTGAGTGGGTGGCTGAGTGGGTGGTTGTCTTGGCTGGAGTTGGGGCCAATGATGGTTTGTCGCTGACAGGCCGTGCAAGGTTAAAGTGACAAGTGCGACGGCGATGGCGATGGCGCCTTGCATAATGCCAAGGTAGCTGCTTAGAGGTTAGGGGGGGAGTGGGGAGAGGTGTGGATGAAGTGTGTCTACTGCGAGGGTGGTTCGGTGGCTTTCATGGGCAACATATTTGCGTCGCGACACAACAAAATTACGTGCAGTCAGCGCAGAGTGACGGCTAAAAGGGGGAAGAAGGGGCAAGTGGCAAGTGGAAGTGGCAAGTATCTCGGTTGTAGCATAAAAACTTTTGCAGTCTGTGCCACAAGTAAGGTTGTTGTTGTAGCTGTTGTTGTTATTGTTGTTGGTAGTTCGCTGTTTGAATGCGGCTTTTGCTTTTGTTTTTATGCCGCACTAAAAACATTGAAATGCGATACTATTGTTGCACAATTGTTGTTGTTGTCGTTGTCGCTGCTGATGTTGATGTTGATGTTTGCAGCACATTACCAACACCTCTGTTGTTTGTTCTTGTTGTTGTTGTTGTTTGTCTCGCACAATATGTGGCCATGTTTGCCGGCTGCCAGCATGAAATCTATGGATTTACCAGCACTTAAACTTTGTCATATGCTGCCAAATACACAAACACACCCACAAACACACACACACACACCCCCATCAGATGATCATAATGATGTTAGGTATGCTTATGATGATGATGTCGACATTGGTTGCATTGGATGAGACATAACGCAATAGAGACGAGAACGACAACGACAACGACGACAACTGTCCAATGGTGCATTAACCTTTGCCATTTTGTTGTGGACTTTGAAGTGCAAAATGCCATAGAAAATAAGTGAATAAGTAAGGGGTAAATTCAGTTGTGATTGCAAAATAAGTGCTAAAAAAGTTTACAAATTTGATCTAAATATTTAAATACAAATCATAAGAAAGATTTGAATGTGTCGATTGGTAATAAATCTTTATTTTAGATTTACAACTATACCTGTTCTTTATTTTAAACACACTTTAAATATTGAAAAATTACACACGGTAAATAATTCTACGTAATATTTCAAACCTATAACAAAATTAAACATATTTATTTGCAAATATATCATTTCACATAAACTACATATTATAGGTTCGTAATGCTTTTTTTATTAACACAAAAAGTTGGATTCATTTCGTTTATTTTTTTTTATATAATTAAAAAATTAATAGAATTAATTAAACGTCAGATTAAGCGGCATATCATGCAGCATTAATAAATTAACAGCCAACAAGCAGACGGTAAAAGGGGAATTGGTAAATAAATAAACCAAATAAAAGCCACAACAATGTTTATAAAAAAATCACACAACTGCATAAAAAACGGAAAAACAACCAACTAATTATACATGCAACCAGAGGAGAATACACAAAAAAAGCGAGCATAATCAAAGGAATTGTGAGCTTAACTTTTAATACTCTTAAAAAATAGTAAACAATAAACTTTTAAACACTATTGACTGTTTACGGCTTTTTTGATGAAGAGATCAAATAGACACAAAGAGACGACATTAAATTAAATATATATTTGATACAATACATTTTTCATTGAAAAAAAATTTAAAACATTTTTTAAAGCGAAAACTATAATGAAATATTTAAGTCAAAGCTCTATAATGTAGTTGGCTTTAAATTTATTAAAAAAAGGAACTGAAATGAGATCTCTGTATTTTAATTCAATACAAAATTTAGAGCAATATTCTTGCATGAATTTCTCAAAAATAAATAAGAAAAAAAATCGTATATGCTATAAAATTTCGTTTTCCCTTCTAGGCTTTTTAGTACAGCTTATATTTATAGAAAGAAAAATTCAAAATGTTTTTTTTTTGTTTTTTGCAACGAAAATTTATTTAAATTTTGGAATTGTCTGGACTATTTTTCTAGATGCTATTAAAGTACAAATTTTTTATAGAATCGAAATGGAAATTTTTTACCTTATTATTTTCGGAACGAAAAAATTCTGTTATCAGTTATCAAAAGCTGAATTTGAAACAGACTCTTTAAATACTCTTATTGTATCCCCTTATTAGAGTATTTACAAAATCATTAAACAATTTATGATTCAGTTTGTTTTTTTTTTTCAGCACTTTGGCAAATTAAATTGTCAATTATGGGCCAACAAACCAGCAAACCAGCAAACAACAACAACAACAACTGTGTTAGCAAGCGAAAGTCAGAGTCATAAAGTAATATACTACCCTCCCTCCCCCTCTCCACCCTCTACCACAGGCCTCTGCAGGATCGGCAGGATCCACAATAACCACAGACGAGGCTGTTGTTGTTGTTGTTGTTTGTGGCAAAACGAGGGTATAAAAAAAGTGCAACCACAGTTTAACCAACGGCCCGACGCATTTGTCATTCTTTTGGCCAGAGCACAAACACGAACACGAACACAATGTTCTGGCCAACTGCAGCGAGTCCTGCTGCAACGCGGCTGCCAGCGCTGTTTGCCAATATTCAAACAGCAAAAAGTCAGACATATTCTCATTAACATAAAACATAAATATTTACTTTTGGCTTTGGCACACACACACACACACACATAGAAATACACATACACACACACAGACACACTCGACATTTCTATTTGATTTTGTGCCCATGTCCTGCATTTGGAAGTCGAGACAGACATTCATATTGTACGTATCCTTTGCATTTTTACACCATTACCGTTACGTGTTGTCTGCCGCAGGGGGGCGTGGCAAGCCAAGGGCGGACGGACAAGGGGAGGGGGAGAGGCGTTGTGTGCTAAAATACCATTTCCATAAATGCAAATCAGTTTGTTTATTCGCAACGCGCTTCTTCGTTCATATTTCTTGCAAATAGTTCGACTTATAAGCCAAAAAAACACAACAACAACAACAGCAACAACAATAAGTGAAGCATTTTTGATGCATATTTTGTGGCTTTATGTGCGGGGGCGTGGCAAGGGTGCAAAATTGGCTTGGTAGAAATGCTAATATTGCATATTTCATGGCAGCAAGTGGAGTCTTAAGTTTTGCTTGGCTAGTTATAGTTCTCTTATCAATGGCCAGACACGCTAGTTACGAAATTCTTGCAATATTCTCAACTTCACATACATAGAAACCATAGTGTTCAAATATCTTAGAAAACGTTTCCAATTTAAAGGTTTCTCTAGTAACTTAAACCTTCTCTTTATAGAAAAATCCTTATGTAAATAAATATTGAAACTATCAGTTTGAAACTATTTTCGAGAAGAAACTAAGAGCTCCTGACATTTTTTATCGTAGATAGGAACTTAATATTTAATATTTAAATTACAAAAGTGATCAAAGTTAGGTTGATAATATATTCAATCAACGCTAGTGACAAACGTTGTGATTCTGAATTAATTATAATTGTACATCAATTCTTTTTATTTTTATTTATTCATATACATGGCAAACACTAATAGCCATATATAATTTTAGGTCAGCTACAAATTCTAAACATATTAAATGAGGTTAACTTTTCCCCTGGCTCCTGGACATAATTGGTGTGTGCTTTCAACAGTTCCCCAAGGGGAATGGAATCTCAACGTATACTTAACACTAAAATTGTTCAGTGTAACGCCCCCTGCACTTTTAAATGAACTAGGACACAGAGAAAGAGAGGTAGAGAGAGAGAGAGAGAGGACATGGAATGACTGGTACTAGTATATCATTATAATCAATGTCTTTATATCAATGCGAATGGAAACCGCACAATAACAACGGGAACGACCACAGACCATCATTAAATCAAAAGGCAAACAAAATGTTGCGGACCCAACTGAAAAGCGCCCCCTGCAAGGCATACAGGGTGTTCCCAGGGAGTCAATGGACAGACACCCGACCCTTATATATGTAAGTATATATAGACAGACCCAGTGGAAAAACAACAACAAGTATGAAGTGCAACAACGCCCAAGTCATTAGAATGCCGTTTTTCGAAATTTTGTATGCAGAAAAGTTGGCAAAAGCAAAAAGCGTAACTGAAACTGAAACAGAAATAGGAATGGAAATAGAAATAGGAATGGAAATGGAAACCAAAAGCAAAACGAATTTCATTAAATTAGACGTAACGGAAACAAAGTCGTTAAAACTTGGCCCCCAACCAAAAGTGGACTTAGCCAGCCAGCCAGGACTGCAGCAGTCGGGATTACTGCAAAGGACACTAACGATCCCAAAGGAGCATTTGCAGCAAGGATATGCGTAGAAAGCAAATGCCATTGCCCACTTGACGCTGGTCAGGGACAACGACAATCCTGCCAACGTCATTTTAATAAAAGTCCCCCACCCCGTTGCTGTAAAAGGCGAAAATCCCCACAGAACCACAGACAGACAGACAGACTGTTAAACAATTTTCATGCGCATACCTTTTCCATATGTATTAGGAGACGATTTTAGAAGCCAGAAAACTTTTGTCTGCTAATAGAGACTTGACTGAAGTGTGTGCGACTCTTCACACACCACTCTCTTACTCTCTCTTCGTCTCTTTCTCTCTTTTACGCTCATTTCATGCAATGGCAAATTGCCATTTTTAGTTGGTGCCATTCAATGTAACCGAAACTGGCGACCATTCCAAGGCTACAAATTAGTATAATAAAACGTTTCATAAAATGCGACGCACACAAACAAACACACACACTCAACTGGCAGAGAGAGCGGGAGAGTGGGAGAGCAGACGACAATTGAACTTGGCTCTCGCCCTCTACTTAACATGATTACTGCACGCTGAGCTTTAGTTTCCGTTAAAGCTTCGTTTTATATTAGTTGCGTACTCGTTTTGTGCTCGCCTTCGCCTTGCTCTGCAGGTAGTATTCATTACACATAATGAGCGTGAGCAAGTTCAAGTGTTGGGCAACATTACTTGCCTCCCCTTCCTTGGCCCACTGTTGTATTTATAATGACACCCAAAATACCAGTTGAAATTGTATTATCCTCGCAGCGGCAGTCAGCAGTCAGCGTCAGGCGTCAATGTGCTCAACTTCTTTGAAATTGTCGCCATATTTTGCAATTAGGAGCACAACGCGACTGACACATTCAAGGAATTACAACGCCTAAAGGCGAGACGACGAGCCAGCAACAACAACAACGCGACAAAACGACAACTAGAAAAGCGACAAAAGCAACGTCGCGACGCAGACGCTACGCTCAAAATGTATTTTATGGCCTGTTTAAGTGTCGCGTCGGGCAGCGGTCGCAGCAGCAATTGTGTCCGCCTTTGCCTCACTCTCCCGCTCTCTCACTCTCCCACTCTGCCGCTCTCCCAAGCCGCTCTCCCGCACGCGGACGCCATGTTCTGTGTGAGAGCGGTCGTGTCTGTCTGTAAATAGGCAGTTTAGTTTTATGTCCGCTTCTTAAATTACAGCAACTAAACGAAGTGCGTGAAATTTTCAACTTGAATTGCATTTAATACTCTGTTTTAATAAGTAATTCGTGTAATATACAATGCTGACTAAAGCTATGTTAATTTGTAAAGATATATCATGGCTCCTACTCCGAATTCAGTAGTTTCTCTCCCCTTCCTCCCACTCTTTGGTTTTAGCTCATTTATTTTAATGCATTTTACTAATTACTCACTAAAAACACAAGCGGCAGCCTCTGAGGCAATTCGCCCACAGCGCAAATTAAACTTTTTGACTAACTCGAAGAGTAAGTTTAGCCGGACCAATTAAAGCGAAGGCCACATTTCATTTGCTAGTCAAAGTTTTTTTTGGGCATTTAATTACTGTCCGTGTGTGTGTGTGTGTGTGTGTGTGTGTGTGTGTGTGTTTTTTTTTTTTTTTATTCGTGTTTATTTTATCCATATATCTTAACACTAAGAGTTACAACTAGTTTGTTGGCAATGAGAAGTAAGTAGTCTTTCCTGCGGAACTGATTATGGTTACTGCGTCGCAAGGACGATGACTACATCTACTTCTATCGATTCCTCTCTCTTTCAACTCTGCGCAGCTCCTGCATAATGAGAGCTGCGAAGTTGCACGTTGCATCCCAGAATTCGGATCGTTCGATCATTAGATCCGCAAGATTGTCTGGAGTTACATCCAAGCCTGCCATCGATGAGAGTTGCTGTCTCTGAACGCTGAAACGGCCGCATCGAAAGATTATGTGCTCAGCGTCTTCGGTTGCTTCGTCCTCGCACCATGTGCACTGGGCAGATGTCTCGTGGCCAAATCTGTTGAGATACTGTCTGAAACATCCGTGACCACTCAGCAGTTGAGTCAAGTAGAAGTTGACAGTACCATGTGTTCGTCCTGTCCATCGCCTTACATCAGGTAGAAGACGATGTGTCCAGCGACCCTTGGACGACGTGCTCCAACGCAGCTGCCAGCTTGTCATACTCGCCTCTTTGGCCTCCGTGCGCGCGCTCTTTTTCTCCTGTCCAGCAGTTATAGCTGCCTCCACGGCTTTCTCCTCGGCGGCCAGCAAATCAATGGGTACCATACCCGCAATGACCAGCGCAGCGTCATCCGATACAGTTTTAAAGGCGCTGCACACACGCAGGGCGCAGAGACGATAGGTTCCTTGTAATCCTCTGGCGTAGCTCTTAACTTTGATTGCGTCCGCCCAGATCGGCGCAGCATATAGTGAAATGGAGCGGACGACGCTCATCAACAACATCCTCCTCTCCTGCTTGGGTCCCCTGGTATTGAGCATAATTCGCGACAGTGCACGGCTCGAATATGCTGCCTTTTCCTGCACCGATGCCAAATGCTCCCGGAAACTTAGGCGAGTGTCAATAACCACACCCAAGTACCGAATGGCCCTTTTTGAGGTCACGACACTGTCTCCTACTCGGATACGTGCTGTCTCCACCTTCTTCCTGCTGCTAACGAGAACAGCCTCTGTCTTATGCGCTGCCAGTTCCAAGCCTACTGTGCGAAGCCACCGGATCACTAGCGTAGCTGCCTCGCTGCAGATGTTTTCAACGTCGTCTAGGTGTTTTGCCACGACCACAAGAGCGACATCGTCCGCGTATCCAACTATTTGGCAACCTCCGGGTAGTGCCAGACGCAAGACTCCGTCATACATAACGTTCCATAGAACAGGCCCCAGAACTGACCCTTGAGGCACGCCTGCTGTAACGTCATGTGACATTGTTCCATCTGTGGTGGAGTATTGCAGGTGCCTGTTGCCAAAATAGCTCCTTACTATTGCGTAGAGGTACTGCGGGATCCCAAATGCTCTGAGTGCGTCGAGTATGCTTCCCCAGTCTGCCGTGTTGAAGGCATTCTTAATGTCCAAGGTAGCAATAAGACAATATTGCTTGCTTCCACCTTTCCATCTGATTCCTTCTTTGGCTTTTGACGCGATCTCCGTCACCTTCCGAATTGCGTCGATAGTGGATAGTGATTTCCTGAAGCCAAATTGGTGTGGCGAGAGCCCACCACCGTTGCTGATTGCTGTTTCTAGCCTGGAGCAGATGAGTCGCTCGAGAGTTTTCCCAAAGCGTCAATTAGGCAAATCGGTCTATAAGACGACGCTTCTTCAGCCGGCTTTCCGGGCTTCGGGATAAGCACCAGCTTTTGAAGCTTCCATCGGTCAGGGAAAAAGCCTTCTGAAAGGCATTGCGTATACGCCTCCGCAAAGATCTCCGGTCGCAAGGAGATTGCCAGCTTCACCGCCCGATTCGGTATGGCGTCTGGACCAGGAGCCTTTCCAGACTTCATCCTCCGTGACGCTGCGAGAATTTCGTCAACGGTGACTGGCTGAATTTCGAAAGGAGCTATTGGGTAGCCGCTTCTTGATTCAAGGCTGTCCTCTCGGAGTGGGAAAAGTGTTTCCACGATTTCTTTAAGGCGCAAAGGATCGCTCGGTGATTCCAGTCTGTTGGCATAAATTCGTTTGACCACCGTTTTATACGCCTTGCCCCAAGGATCGTGATCAGCAGAATCGCACAACTGCAGAAAGCACTCTCGCTTGCTGGAGCGAATCGCATTTTTTAAAGCACACCTCGCCTCTCTGAAACTCCGTTGAAGTGCCGGCCAGTTTATACTGTTCCTTCTTCTCGCACGCTGATATTGCCGTCTTGCAGATAAGCAGCTTGATCTCGCCGCAGCTATCTGGTCATTCCACCAGAAAGATGACCTATGATGCCTTTTGTACGCCTTACTTGTCGCCATGCTAGCGTCGCACGCCTGCTTGAGATGCTGTGCCAGTTGATCAGACATTTCCTTAGCTGAGCCGTAAACCTGCAGGTTGCCCATCGCATTTGCAAAAGTTTGGCAGTTAAGTGTGCTCTCCTTATATGCCCTGCCACAGGACACTTGACACCGGTCCCGCCTGTCTGTTGACCCAATGGAGAACAAAATCGGCTCATGATCGCTCGCTGTATAATGACCATCTACGCGCCATTTCGATGATGGAAACAGGCAGCTGCTGACAAAAGTAAGGTCGATGACCGAACCTCTTCCGGCACGGCTGAAAGTGTGCTGGGAGCCTTGGTTTAAAAGTGCTAAATCCAGGGCCGCAAATGTTTCGAGCAAACATCGTCCTCTTGCGTTAGTGAGAGTGCTTCCCCACTCCAGGGCCCAGGCGTTAAAATCACCGGCTATGATGACCGGACTGTTGCTCCGTGCGTCGATAGCAATCTCGTCCAGGGCGTTGCTGAATTCCTCGTAGCAGAGGCTCGGAGGCAGGTAGCAACTATACACCCAGCAGTCGTCCAGCTTTGCTCTAACGAAGTGAGTTGATCTCAATGTTGATGCGAGTTGCCTTGCACGCTCCCCGCAGTTCCAAATTGCTGCCTTTCCTGATGTGCTCTGGATCCAGTTCCCACTTAGTTTGCATCTATATGGCTCGCTTAATATTGCCACATCCACATTTAGCTCTTGTACAGTATGCGTTAGCAGGTCCTGGGCAGCCTCACAGTGATTCAGATTGAGTTGTACGAAACTAATCATGGCTTTTGTTGTGCGTTTTTCCTCCTTTTTTCACTGCTGTTGGGCAGCGCAGGCTCCCTGCAATGTGGCTTGACTGTTTCCCACTTGCTGCGCAGAGGAAACATTTAGCCTCGTTGGTGCACTCGCGAGCCTTATGCCCGCTGTTACCGCACTTGAGGCACCAGCCGCTCCTATCAACTGGGGACGTGCACCTTGCTGCAATATGGCCAATCTCAAGGCATCGGAAACACCTAGTTGGCACGTTTCTTGGCACAATCCTGCACACTGACCAGGCAATCTTTAATTTCCCTGCTTGGAGAGCTTTTTCAGCTGCTGCTAAAGGCAGGCTGATGATCGCGCTCTGGGTTCCGCCAAAAGCTGGGCGAATCCTTTTTATAGAGTTCGCTTGTAGCTCAACATCGAGCTGCGACTTGAACGCAGATGTTAGATCCTCTGCCGAGGACAACTCATCCAGATCTCTCACCTCTATCGATATTTCCTGCGTTAGAGCCCGTGTCTCTAAGTTGCCACCAAGTGCTTGGCCAATATCGTCCCTGAGTTGACACAAATTTTCTGTCAGAGACCCCTTTAATTCCAGGAGCAGATCACCTTTCGCAGTTCGTCTGACTTTGTGGACGTTCTCGCCGGCGGCTAGCAGCTTCTCGTTTTGGCTTCTTGTGACCATCTTCAGGATATCGCTGTATGATATGTTGCCCTTCGCCTCAATCAGTATAGCGTCTGGTCGAGGTTTAAGGTGACGCATAGTTCCTGGCTCTTGCATCGGCTTAGAACGATTGCTCGTGGACTGACGGCTCTTGACGAGTGTCCAGTCTTCCTTGTCCTGTGGGACTGCTACTCCAGCTTCCTTCACAAAAGGACCTTGGCGCCTGGGCTTCTTCGACGGAGTCTTACGTGGTCCCGGCAGGGATTCTCTCATCCTTTTTGGCGTGCCCGCCGAACCAGATGATTCCCCAATTGCTCCAGCGGTTTTTCCACGCCGCTGCTCTAGGGAGGGCGTAACCTGCACTTCGACTGCCGCAAGTATTGGGGAGCTCAAGGAAGTGAGCAACTTCTGGAGCTCAATTATCTTTGCAAGCTCATCCCTCATAGACAAAGTGATGTGTCGTTGTCCACCAAAAAGTGCTGAGAGAGCATCAAGTGCAGTTCCCATTGACTTTAATGTACCCTTTAACGTCGCATTTTCCTCATTTACCACCTGATTTGTAGGCGTTTTTCTTCTGGGACTTTCCCGATTCTGACCGGCCGCCTGTGGAGGTGGTGTGCGCTGCAGAATGGGGCGTTTTACAAACGCTTGCGCCGATTCGTCCGTCATGCTACAAAAATTCTCTAGTGCAGTCCCGCGGTGGCCAGAGATTTCTCTCGGCTTTTAACCGGTGAGGGTTATACCGCCCGGACTCGGTCACCAGAGCCCCTTAGAATGAGCACCGCCTCAGCGGAAGGGGTTGGATCGGTCGGATCCGTGACCTTTATCTCTTTTTCTGCACTAGAGAAAATTGTATGTGAAAGCGTTTATATGTTTCAGCAGCTCCTGGAAGTATGCTACGAAACTCGCTTTGACTGCTTTCTGTACTGCTTGCTTGACTGCTTTCTGCACCGCTGGACTGCTTATCGCACTGCTTTATCTAAGCTTGCAATCAGCTGATCGTGACTTGATGCAACTCAGCTTAGAAACTTCGCTATGCAGCACTGTCGCCAGCTGATGATTGCAAATTTGTCGCAAGTCACTGCTACACAAAAGAATCGGCGCGAATGCTGTTTCTTAGTGTGTAGTGGACAAAAACAAATCACTGGGCTGCGATTTCCTCACCTCCCTCTGCCAACGCACCGTCCACAGACGCTGGAGCTTCCGTGATCTCGGAAAATCAGGAATCTGGACCAGAACCAGTGGCGACTCCTATAGGTGAGTGCTCTTGCACGTAAACAAAAGCCAGGTAACGCTTCCAAAGTTCTGTTTACAGGTCAACGAGGCTATAATTCGCTGGACAACGGGACGATTTAAAAACGCGTCCGCTCTCCTTCAAACAAAAACTCTCTGTCCACAAAAACTCTCTGTGTGTGTGTGTGTGTGTGTGTGTGTGTGTGTGTGTGTGTGTGTGTGTGTGTGTGTGTGTGTGTGTGTGTGTGTGTGCGAGTGTAGGCACAGGTGGATAAGAAGAGAAATGTTTACATGTATGTATGCGTGTTTGCGTGTGTCTGAGTGCTTCTCTGTCTGAGCTTTCATCCACCCTTCGCTTTGGTCAATTTCAATTTCGTTATGGGGAAAAAAAGTCAAAAAATCAAAAATAAAATAATACTCAAATTCAAATGTTTGCTTTCGCATCAAAACAGCTTTGCACTTGATTTTCATGTTCTCCATTCTCTTATTTTTTGATCTAGTAAAAGGTATTGCCATTTGTTTAACACTTTTGACACTATAGTGTGCATGTGTGCATATTTAAAATGCAAGTGTATTGAATCGTCGACATATTCCGAGAATAATATCTTTTTTCTTTTTACACATTCCTACACACATTTTTGACTCTGTCTGCGGCATGTACATTTTTGTTTCGGCCATTGGGGAGCTTAAATTAAATTGCTTTCACAACGCCAAACTCTCTTTTTTTTATTTTTATTATTTTATTTTACCATTTAGCTAAAGCAATTTTAATTCTTTCGAGTCTGAAAAAATGGGGATTCAGAAGCAATTGTAATAATAGAAATCTATGCTCATACGAGTAAATACAGTTTCTATATTCTTTAAAACAATACCATTAAACTCTCTTTAATTCCGCTTAAAAGGAAATTGTTTGAGTGATGTAATATGAAAGTACCTTAAGATATAAGAATAGTTGCTGACGGCAGTATCAATATTTGGCAAACTTACCCAACTTCCAATGTGAATATGGCTTTTGTTGCTGGGTCTAATCCATTTGTCGTCCGCATCGAATTATAATGACATTTGACTATGTGTACTTGTCCACTGTACGCCGGACTAATCTTATCAAAATGTGTTGCACAAATTTTGTTATCAAGAGGCATCTGTGGATAAACAGGCCACAGGCATCCTGCCGGAAAGCCAGCAGGATGCGAGGACGCAGCAGAAATGCCCAGGCTACGAATTTTTATGGTCACTCAAATGCGCATAAAACTTTACTTTGGATATGTGTATGTGAGTCTCATACGTATTTACGAGTCCTTCTTCGATCCATGTCCTTGCTGCTGATGATGCCAAGCTGCTGATTAAACTTTATGACAATTTGCTGAATCAGTGCCATCTTTTTTTGCCAAGACCATGCCCATTCTCTACTTCTCAGCCTCCATTTCCCTTCTTCCCTCAGCAACTTTGTCTCATGGCAAATTCCACTAACCAAATACAATAAAATAATAAAAAATACCATTTTTACGATACAAATTTTGTCCACTAATTTTTTTATATGTGACTCGGATAAATGCCTAATCAGAGTCATCATTTTGGTTTTGGGCCGGACTCCATCTGGCCAATTGTAAAAATTGTAAATGAGTAGTAAACAAAAATATGTATGTGTATGTGTTTTTATTAAATTATTTACAAAATGCATTTAAATTTTATTTGCCACATGTGTTGCGAATTGTGAAATAGTCCCAATGCTCGCATGTCCTGGTCATTGTCCT
The DNA here is from genome assembly GCA_037043405.1 of Drosophila subquinaria. Taxonomy (NCBI): domain Eukaryota; kingdom Metazoa; phylum Arthropoda; class Insecta; order Diptera; family Drosophilidae; genus Drosophila; species Drosophila subquinaria. The sequence goes on from JBAMBL010001809.1 coordinate 152,278, forward strand.
GTGTATCCTGGCGCAAGGCACAAGGGCGTGGAGGCAACAGCTGCGTCTAAACAAATTGAGAATTGATTCTTTATAGACCATTAGTTTTGATTATACAATAGTGTTTCGAAGTCTGGACGTTAAGAAGGAGAGTAAGAGAAGGGAAGTTAAGGAGGGGGATAAGGTCCTGCTCTCGGTCTGGTTGTTGGGTTCAACTCTGGTCTCTGACCAGACGACGTCTACGACATTCAATTGAACGCTTCAACGCCTATCGACAATTTTGTGCCAAAAATTATGACCGCTGCCGGCATTTGCTATTATATCCACGATATATGGTTGCCGGGAATGGAACTTAGTGCTGCCATCTCACTCTCTCTCTCACTTTGTCTCCCTTCTCTTTCCCTTGGATGCACCCTTTTCATGTACATGATAAATTTGGGTTTATTTATCGGCCTGACCAGTGGCAAACAGACGAGAGCTTGGGCTATTTGTAGTTGGATTTCCACAGCACAGAGTGTACTGCCAGTGTGTGTGTGTGTGTGTGTGTGGGTGTCTGGCAGTGTGTGTGTGTGTATTGGTGTGTGGCTAATGGTGTAGGTTGTTCAGATACATTAGGCAACAACCGTTGGGTGCTGTTGCAACTGCTGTGTGCTTTTTTGCCAAACTGATTTAAGCTCCGACTCGGCGCTGAAATTGAAATATATTGAAGGCTGAAAGCTAAAAGAAAATTTGGAAAATGGAATCCGAGTATACATATATCCAAACAAATGTGTCGATAGAACTGTTAGACATAATACAGTTGATCATAAACTAAACTCAAAATATTTCTTCAAAAAATAAACCCTCTAATAGAATTTTGTAGTCTTCAATTGCTATAATAACTATAAATATTCAGTATCAATTTATTTATGAGTTTGTAAAAGTTTAAAGCTCGAAAACCATTTCTTTTTTATAAATGTAGTAAAAAGTCCAGGTACGAAATGGATTATGTAATGATTAAATTTATTGATTATTATTAAAATTATCCCTTCTGATCTGCGTTAAATTCATTCTTTATTGCCTCTTATTTGAAGTAATCCTTTCTTATTTCGAAAAAAAATGGAACGAGATTACAAAATAAATGAAAAAAAAAACATTTAAAATTGTAAACAATTTTGTTATTTTGCATTATGAAATAGTTTTTATTAAACATTTAAAATCTATTGAACTCAAATAATATAAAAGGAAATTGTTAAATAAAATGTATTTATTATAATAGCTAATAGTGAAAACAAATCGTAATTAAACCGTGTTATTCTGTAAGTGCATTTAAAATAGATTTGATTTCAGTAAGTTCGATTAAATGGCTTCCGTCGATGCATAAAATATTATAAAATACTCTTACTCTTACCCAAAATACACCTAATAATGCCAATAATAATAATGAATTAAGCAAAAATGTTGCCGATATTAATGCAGTTCATTTGGTTGAATTGATTTTCATTTGTGTGCACAATTTTAATGCGCATTCAAAAAGCATCCGTTAGCCGACAAGAGCACAAAAAAAAGCAGAGGAAAATGTAGAGAAAAAACAGAACAACAGACATAAATTGTCAATAACAATTTGTAAAATTGTTTTACAACCAAATGCGAAAACAAAAACAGAAACCAAACACACACAGGGACACAGAGAGAGTGAGAGAATTTATTTGATTATCCTGAATATTTTCCAATTGCGATGTTTACAGTTGCAGCCGGCGGAAAAGCGCGGAGAGACATTGGGGGGAGGGGACTACTATAAACAATATCTCATTTCAGTTTAATGATGCTGTAGCTTTAAGTGGATGGGGTCAATTCAAAGCGCATAATTAATTTGCCTGCCTACAAAGTGGGCGCAAAGGAAAACTCAGCTCTATTTTTCCCAGCTGCGCAGTTGGTTGACATAGCTCGGTTTTGGTTTTGGTTGTGGTGAGGCGAGGCGGGAGCGGAGGGAAGGGGACTACGGTTTACCTGGCGGCATGCCGGAATTCAAACGACAAAATCCATGGAATTGTCGAGCAGAATGTAGTTTAGTAATCCAAAATGCATATGATTACTAATTACTTTATTATTATTTAAATTGACAATTAAATGAAGATCGTTGACAAAATGTGTGTGTCGTGTTCCTGGTGAAAATCGAGTTAAGTTGGTTGCGCTGAAAAGCGATAAAAAGCATCGACACTGAGTTATCGGCATTATGAACTATTGGTGGCGGAAAGTGTTGCCACATCTACCCCCCCTCCAGTGACCTGGTCGGGAGCGAAATCGTCTGCTTCTTTCGTTCGTAGGTCCTTAATGGTTTGTTGTTGTTTGCTGGGGTGTCATCATCGGGTTCGTTGAGGATAAAAGCCGGTTTGAGTCGTTCCGTAGAAACAGCAACTTCTTTTCCATCCATATCTATAACATAAACGCGATCAGTTGACCGCTTTACTACCTTATAAGGTCCAGTATACGGCGGCTCAAGTGGTTGGCGTACGGCATCAGTCCTCAGTAGAACGTGTGAGCAATCTGCCAGATTCTTGTGTATGAACATGCTTCTCTGACTGTGATGGGGCTGCTGGAACTGGTCGTATCATTCGCATGTGCTCGCGAAATCTCACTGCGAAATCTAATGGCTTCACTGGCTTATCGAGATCGTCGTAGAATTCGTTTGGCAGCCGGATATTGCTACCGTATAGAAAATTAGCAGCCGATGCGCGAAGATCTTCTTTATAGCAGGTTCTGAGTCCAAGTAGGACCGTTGGTAGCAGTTCCGTCCAAGGCGTGCCTAAGTTGCACATTAAAGCGGCTTTGAAGGAACGATGCCACCGTTCAATCATTCCATTTGATTGAGGATGATATGGTGTAGTGTGAATGTGGTTGCTGCCCAAAAGTTCAGCGAGTGATTTGAATAGAGCCGATTCAAATTGCGTGCCTTGATCCGTAGTTACCGTTTTTGGACAGCCAAATCGTGCTACCCAATGATGCCAAAATACTGAAGCTACTGTTGCGGCGTTCATATCCCTCATCGGTATTGCTTCAGGCCATCTTGAGAAACGATCAATCATGGTTAGACAGTATTCTGTACCCGTCTACCAATGGCATGTAGACGATGTCGATGTGAACATGGTCGAAACGGTTATCTGGCATGTCTATTTTGTCGGGAATCTGCGAGGTATGTCTGCTGATTTTCGCTCGTTGACAAGGTAAGCAATTGCGTGACCATGACGTCACATCCTTCCGCATAAACGGCCAGACATATTTTTGTTGGATTTGTTTTAATGTTGCTCTGCCACTAGGATGAGATAAGCCGTGTATCGCAGAAAAGACAGGAAAACGAAGAGTTTGCGGAACGTAGGGGCGAACCGATCCTGTTGAGATATCGCAGTAGACGTTGACGCCGTCTTTGAGCTCGACCGATTGGATTTTCAGTGATGAACTGCCTTGTAGAAGCTCAACCAGTTCTGCATCGGTGCTTTGTTCCAATTCAATCTTCTCCAGTGAAACTGCAGTCGGCATCGAAATGGCGTTGAGCCGAGAAAGTGCATCCGCAACTGTGTTATCGGATCCAGCCAGATGCACAATATTTGGTTGTAAATTGTGAGATGAAATCCAAATGCCGGAGCTGACGTGGTGAGGCTTTTTCTGGTTTTTGAGAAAAAGCAAAAGTCAGCGGTTTATGGTCGGTCTTGACAACAAAAATACGAGCTTCGAGCATGTGACGAAAATAACGGATGGCATCGTAGATTGCAAGGAGCTCTCGATCGTAGGTGCTGTAGTTTTTTTCAGCATCTGACAGTTTGCGTGAATAAAATCCGAGTGGTTGCCAAACGCCACGAATCTGTTGTTCCAGCACAGCGCCAATTGCGATATCTGAGGCATCGCAAATCAGTGCCAGATTTGCCGTGGACGCCGGGTGTGAAAGGAGAGTCGCATTAGCTACACTCCGTTTACAGGATTCAAATGCATTGATGAGTTCGGGTGTCCAGCTAATTTTACGCTTGTCGTTCTTCTTTATGTCTCGTGTGACATCGTTGAGCAATGCTTGAACTTCAGATGCATGTGGAATGCAGCGGCGGTAGTAATTGATAATACCCAAAGAATCGGCCAAGCTCGCAGATTGTTTCAGGCAGTTTGTAATTTACAATGGCTTGTATTCGATCTGCAGGTGGCTGTATGCCTTCGTTGTCGATTAAGTAGCTCAAAAATCTTACTTGAGATTTTCCGAAATGGCACTTGTCGGTATTTATCTTAAGGCCATGATTTTGCAATATTGACAAAACGGTTTTGAGATGCACCTTGTGTTCGGCGTGTGATGCAGACATGATTAGGATGTCATCAATATAGCAGTAAACAAAATCCACTCCTCTGAATATGTTATCCATAAAGCGCTGGAAGGTCTGTGTAGCGTTCTTTAATCCGAAAGGCATGTAGAGAAATTCTATAAGCCCGAAAGGTGTGCAAACTGCTGTTTTTGGAATGTCTTGATCAGCCATGGGTATTTGATAGTATGCTCGTACCAAATCGATCGTCGAGAAAACAGTTTTGCCATGCAGTCTCTCCGCAAAATCGTGTATATGTGAAATTGGGTATCGATCAGGTACCGTGATGGCGTTGAGTTTGCGGAAGTCTCCACATGCACGCCAGCCTCCAGTTTTTTTGGTTACCATATGTAATGGACTTGCCCAAGGACTCTTTGATGGTCGGCAGATTCCTTTGGCAATAAGAAAATTTACCTCTGCTTTAGCCACAGAAAGCTTCTCCCCAGATAAACGGCGTGGACGATCTGCAACTGGATTGCCTGTGGTCTCAATGTGGTGGACAACATCGTGTGGGATCCTGTTCGTTCCATGATCGTCAGATGTGGATGTGTCTTGACACTGTCGAAGCAATGTGTGGTAGTTCTGGTCTTCGTTTATAGTTGATACTGATGGCTCTTTGACTTCGCAAGCCGATCCAGTGACCGAGACTTTTGTGGCTGCGTCGATTAGTTGTTGGGCTTTTAAATCAATTAGCAAATTGTGCTTTGCCAAGAAGTCAGCTCCAATTATGGCAATGGGTACGTCGGCCACGATGAATGACCAGCTGAAAGAACGTCGAAGTCCTAGGTCGAGCTTGTAGTACGTGTGTGCCATAAGTATGGATAACGGATTGATTCGCAGCAAATAGTTGTAAGTCATGTGAGTCAGACTTCTGAGAAGCAGCCGTACGTGGGACGACTGAAACAACGGATCCAGAGTCGACGAGGAAGCGTAGCTTTGAGTGTTTGTCGGTTATGAAAAGGCGAGATTCGATTAGATCGACAGTTGTATGAGGATGTTTAGTCATACTGCCGATCGACGGTGGATTGCTGGTCGTTGTTGGGCTATCGTCAACCAGCGAAATTGACGATAGCCGTTTTATTTTGGGTCTTGCCATTTGGAGCAACCAGTACGGCACTTGCGAGCATCGTTGCCGAACCGTTTATGAAAATAACAAAGTTCATCCTCTGCATCGCTATTATTGTTTTGTTGCTTTAAATTTTGTGATCGAGGTGAACTTTTGATTTTGTTGAATTGAGTCTGCAGATTGTTAACAGAATCAATTAGTTTCTGCAATGTTTTTTCCATGTTGCCTGAACGAGAGGATCGCATCCACTGATGAGCCAGCTGGTAGCTGCATTGACTGCTGGGATGTATGCACATCGTCCATCTTAGCTGCATCAAGCATCTTGTCGGCCACCTCAGCCAAATTGTCCAGATCATCTTCTGGCCATGCTGACAAAAGTGGGCGAATTGATGATGGAATGTTTTGCAGAAAAATCGATCGTATGACAGGTTCAAGGCTGCTTGGTGCAAGGCGTCTCATGTGAGCAAGCATCTCGGTCGGTTTCATTCCGGTCATTTCTTTAGCCTGCAGCAGACGTTGGATTTTTTTTTCTGCTGTTTGAGCGTACTTCTTAAGCAAACGTGCCTTAAGTGCCTCATAACGGTCTTGCTGCGGCGGCGCTGCAACCAAATCTTCAACGTCGAGAATGACATCCTCGTCTAAGCTGATCACAATTAGATCAAACTTGTCGGTGTCGTCCGAGATGTTGTTGAGCCGAAACACTCGCTCAAGTTGTGCAAACCATAGCTGAGGGTTGCATTTGTTGAACTTCGGTAGCACTTCGGTAGCTGCACGCGATGCAAGTTGGTGCGTGTGTTTGCATGTTGGGAATAAGTTTGGGCGAGATCTTGGATTTGACCCTCTATATTTTCCAAATGATTCGTTATCATTTCGTTTTCCATATTGTCGTTTGTTGAATCGAAAAAAACTTCTTCTTCAGTGGACGCGATGTCGTTTGAATTCTGGGAGCGCAAATTGTAATGCGTCATTTGCGTTGCAATTTCATCAGAAAATTTGCACAGCCACTACCAAATACATATGTGTGTACATATATGTCAGTGCTGCGAGCAAATCGTTGTATTCTCTCAGTCGGGGTCACCACTTTAGTAATCCAAAATGCATATGATTACTAATTACTTTATTATTATTTAAATTGACAATTAAATGAAGATCGTTGACAAAATGTGTGTGTCGTGTTCCTGGTGAAAATCGAGTTAAGTTGGTTGCGCTGAAAAGCGATAAAAAGCATCGACACTGAGTTATCGGCATTATGAACTATTGGTGGCGGAGGAAAGTGTTGCCACAGTAGGCGCAACTGTGGCGCCTCCAAACGGTGGCAGCTGCAAGTATTTTTACCATTTAAATGAATGAAATGCATACGGTTGTGAGTTAGTATTCATATTAACTTTTTTTTAGTAGTTAGTTTAGTATTTATTTTAGTTCTTTTTCGCATATATTTATCAATTGAATTTCATTGATCTTGTATGTATTTGTTTTTAGCTTTTTTGCTGTAATCGTTTTTAGTTTAGCTACTCAAACTAAAACTAGTTGTCAGTTAAATTACAGTTTAATGATTTAATTACACAATTCTTTAATGTAGATATAATTATATATATTTGCTGGGTTATTTATTATTTATGATATTTTACATTTAACAGCCTTATTATTAGCATTTATTTAGCTTATCTGGGGGATTATTACACATTGCACCGTTAGCTAATGAATGAAATTAATGAATGAAATCATTAATTATTGTTTTAAGTGCTGTTGGATTCGGCTGTATAGTTTATTTTATTCTTTTTGGTTAGCTTTTAATTATTACGTTTCGTTAGGGTTTGCTATACGTCTCTTGTTTATTTCTCTTTGCTTTTGGCTCAAACTCTTTTCGATCTATTACTAAAAATTACATTAATCTTAACTATTTCGGTGCTATTTGGTTTTTTTAGGGATTTCATTTGCTTAGCTTTTTGCGGGAAATTGTCATATTCCATATGCATTATAAGGTTTCAAATCTATTTACAAGCCAATATGTGTATTTTTATATTTTTGTCAGAGTTTTTACACACACCTTTCGTTGTTGATGTTTCATTGAAGGGAAGGAAAGTCTAGTCTAGTTACTGAGCGGGCATTACAAGAGTATTATCTACTAAGGGGGTCTATAACTAGGCAAGAAAGTGGATAACTATTCAACATTGTCTACCAGCTGCTTAGAGTTCTACAGAAATTTCTAACCCAAACTAACTCAAAAACATTATTGCTTGCGTGTAATGTCAATGTTAAGCATTTGCTCTACTGTTAACGTTTTAATGAGTTTACATAGCATTAACATTACATGTTAAAATGTAGAAATCTATTAAAATACTGAGTTAAGTAACAGTCTAATGTTAATGTTAAGCATTTGCTGTTATGTTAGCGTCTTCATGCATTTACATTGCATTAACATTACCTGTTAAGTCGCATGAATCTTTTAAAATACTGAGCTTAGTTAACATTTTCATAAAGCAAATTAGATTTGAGCTACTATTTCTGAGTTTCTTTGGGGTTCACTCTAATTTTACATTCTTGTCCCTGTTAGCGACTCTCTACTGTAAGTTTCTGAGCTACCATTTCACAGAGCTCTCTCTCTCTTTCTCTCTCTCTCACTCTTTCACTAACCCTTTTAAGAACTAAACTTTCCCCTAGCTGACAGTCAAACAAGGCTGCAAAGAACGTGCCTTCAAGTTTATCATAGCGTAGTTTGACTGTATCCCCTTTAACTTTCGCCTTGCACTTAGCCTAGTGAGCAAACACAACTTTAGGGTTGCTTTGGGGCTAGACCCTCAATTCTTTAACCCTCTACACATTGGCACTGTTGCCGAAACTACTCAGGAATTTGCTATCAGCAGCAGCCAGGCTACTTGAACTATGGGCAGGATTAACAATGCTACCGTTGAGGGTCTTGTTGTCACCTGGTCCAGCAAGGAATTGCTGTTGCTGCTGCTGCTGCTTGAAAGTCTGATATGCGTCCGAGCTGACGGCCGACCAGGTGCCATCCTTGGCCTTAACATACAGATGCTGTTTGCTCGGCTGCTTGTTGCCAAAATGATAGTCGCCGGCTGCAATCGAGGCACTGGAAGCCCAATCGTTTAACAATTGATTCGTAGAATTGCACAGTGCCGAGAAGTCGGCATCAACACTATTATCCCCAGCTGCTGGTCCTCCGGTCAGAAAATCCAAATTGCCATTGGCCGAGGCATTGTTCGGGTGTTGTTGCTGCAGCTGTTGCTGTTGCTGTTGCTGTTGACGGGCACTCATTGACTTGCCCAGAATGTTTGTCTCGCTCTTGAACACTGTCTTGGGCTGTCGCTGGCGTCGCAGGGTGCCAGCACCGCCACCACTGGCCATCTGAGCCGCCAACGTGGTGTTGGCATAGGCGCCCAGTCCCTGCTTCAACGCATTGCTGGCCAACAGAAGTTGCTGCTGCTGATTAAACGGATTTGTTCTTTCCGTTTTCGTCGAGGTTTCATTCTTACTGAGATTTAGAGTCTGATTCTGATTCGGATTCTGCATATGATGTTCTAATTTATTCTCGGTTATATTCATCTTTTTCAGCTTGGCTGGCGAACCGCTCAAAATGGCCGTCGAGGCTGTTGACGTGGTCATCGGATTGGGATTGGGATTTGGCTCGAGGCAGCCATAATGTGCACTCGCTGGCGCCGAATACATGCCCGTCGATTGGTAATCATTATTGCTGGTTAGCATTGAGCCATTATTATTGTTGGCCAGCGTTGGCTTTGTCCCATAACGATTCTGATTCTGATAGAGCTTCACATTGGCCACCACGTTTGTTGTGGCATAGGCACCGCAGCTATCATATAATGATGATGCTCCCTGGCCGGAAGTTTGGCCAGCAACGCCATTGTGGGGGCTTTTGAATGTCGAGCAGGCAACTTCCGCATAGTCCGGCATATTCATTGGCGAGAGTCTGCAACGAGAACAGAGACAGACAGAGAGAGAGAGAGAGGGTATTAACTGTAGGTTAAAAAGCGTATGTCTGGACACAAATTCATTTCATAAATCAATCGTAGGAAATTGCTTTTGTTAGCTGCTCACATACGCATTAACAGGGACAGAGAGACAGAGGAGAGCGGGAAGAGAAGTGAGGAGAAATCACTCCGGAAATTTGTTTGCTGCAGTTCATTACAAATTTTCGGATAACGACTTTTCTCTCCTTGTGTACTATGTGTTGGAAATGTATTCGGAATATTTCCCAAAATTGCCAATACATTTCCCCATTTGCTGGGCGTGTCATGCATTTTAACTTTCTAATTAGTCGACACGAAAACAAGCAACAAGGATATACAAAAAAAAAAAGAACGAAAACAATGAAGGAAAATGCTAAAATTGCCGGGAAAACTTTTTGCCCCACACACACATACGCATACCACGCCCCTTTTAACGCCACTCCCACTTAGTTCTGTATTCGGTTTGCAAAAATTTCTATGCAAAAACTTTTTTATTGCGCAAATTTTTCGTGCACTAATTAGCTAATGAGATAATGCTTATCTATCGCACTTTCCCAATGAATAAAGTACAAAAAATAGTACTTTGAATGAACCATTGTGGGTGTCAGTCGTAGTTTGTATCTGTGTGTAATTTGTACGTTCCGAACTCTGAAAATCAACTGTAGAAGAGCTTATAGAATAGTTTGTAAAGCGGAATATCAAAGCGAGGAAAAAGAGCAATTAGCGAATGGCGTGGAGCATAGCGAAAATAGCAGAAAATTATCTACAGTGCAATGAAATTCAATAGAACCAATGTCGCCATCTGGCGTTGTGGATATGAATGGAATAGATTATGGGCATTATTTTCAAACAGCTTTTTTATGCAGTCAGGCTTTATTAACTTGGTCTGAATTGTATAAACTAGTTGAGCCAGTAAAAACTGCAAACGAAAACCTAATTGATTGAAAAACTCATCTTAGCATAAAGTGTGTTTTGTCTCAAATTTCTCTAAAGGAAACCCAAAAAAAGGATTGAATACTTTATGCATAAAATTAAACTAAAGGAAATTTAATAAATTCAATTTAATAAATGTTTAAGACCAAAATATATAAAAAAAAAAACAAATTTATGTAAAGCAGATCGCCAGAATATATTTCAGTTCCATATAATTAAAATTAAGCCAAGAATTAAGGCCTAATAAACTCGAATAAAAAAAACCTAGTAGCTTTTTAAGGAATTAAAGAATGAGCTTTTAAAATTTCTTTAAAGTAAAATCATTAAATGTGCTATAAATACTTCACATTAACCCCTTTTCCAAAAATACCTGAACCGAAACGAGAGACACCTCGGGACACACACATATGTACGTTCTCATTTTAAAGACGCCTGAAATTATGCAACGGAATTTGAAATTTTCCAGCAATTAAACGGGCCTGCGATGGGGGAATTCAAGTGCCCATAAGGACAAACAGACAGAGAGAGGAACAGAGCAGTCTCTCTCTCTCTCTCATTTGCATACGCTAAGACTTAAGACTTGGACTTGTGGCTGGGATCTAAGGGGGGAGAGATGAGAGAAAATAAGGGGATTGAAATGGGGACAGTTGCCGCGAGGCTATCAATTTTTAATTGTTAATTTAGCGGTGCAAATTACGTACATACTAATAAACCAAATAGGTACAAGGGAGATAGATAGATAGAGAGGAAGAGAAAAGCGGGGGAGTTGGTAGAGGCAGAGGGGGAGAAGTGCAAGATGTTGCTCCTTAGGCCATTAAATGTTGAAAATCAGACAACCCGAAAAGAAATTAAATATTTTAATTGGAAATTCAAATGTCGACGTCACAAGCGGAGGGAGGGGGACGTGGAAGGGGGGAAAAGGTGTGTGCGTGTGTGTGTCAGTTGGGGAAAATGTTTCACGTTTTTTTTACGACTTTACAACGTTGTTAAAATGCACAACAACACAAGAACAACAAGAACAACGCGAACAACCAAAAAGTTGCCAAAGTACATAACGGAAAAATTGAAACGGAAATAATGAAAATCGCGTAACGGAAGTGGCAAACAGCATTAGAGAGACCTGAGAGGGGGGGAATGAGGGGTAGGTGTGCCATAGGAAATACTCAAATTGCAGAAAGAGAGGGGAGAGGGGAGACAGTAAGATTCCTCCGCACAGAAACTGGGATATTGTAAAAAAGTCAAAACAAATAAATGCGTAAAATGCCGCAAATAAATACACACAAGTTGAGGGCAAGGGAAGTAAGCAACAAAAAATGGGAGGGTGGCTTTATTCAGCGGGGCGTGTCGGGGGTGGTAGTAGCAAGAAAAGATAGAAAGAAAGCAGAAGCAGAAGAAATAACACAGAGCAGCAATATGTCGCCAGCAGTTGCGTCTTTTTATTGCGCCTTGTTTTGCTTTCAGTTATTGTTGCCACAACGGTACATTAAGCTTTAAAGAAACTTTGGCAACGACAAAAACAACAACAAGAACAACAAAATCTAAAGACAACTGAAAACAAAAACATGAAAAACACGGCAGATATTCTACATTTTTTTTCTTTCTTAAGTAAAAAGTAAAAACAATGAAGATGAAAAAAAACCAAGGGCTGCGTTGAGAACTGAAAGGAACTGAGGACAAAGTTGGATTAAAGAGATATGGATTAAGATTGAATGAATGAAAAAATAAGTATAAGAAATGTTTTCACAGAGCATGAAAAGTTAGCTCGGCTTTAAAGCCACGTGTAAACTATTGTTTAATAGTTCCCCAGGGTTAAGAGCTTCGGAAAGAATTTCAGCATTTTTAATAGTGACAAAATTTGAGAGCAGGACCGAAATGGGAATTTAAAGCGAAATAAATTGGATTAAAGAGATAGCTATTGAGATAAGAATGAATGATTAATGTAGGGAATGACAATATTTTCAAAAATGTATAACAATAATGTAATTAATGTAATTAAAATACATAGTTGTAACGTGAGATGACTATATTATTCAGATTATTAGTTTTTAATTAATTATTAGTTTTAAAATTAATTATAATAAATTGAATCCATAGACAATAAACTGGTGTTAATTTTATCGCAATTGAGGGAGAACAACGAGATTCTCATGCTGGAGATAAGATAAAGACTTTCACTAGTAGATTATAACATTGATTTAAATGTTTTGAAACACTTAACAGTTTGAAAACATTTAAATCATTCAATGTCTTAGAGATAAACCATCAGAACTTGGCAATTTCATAGTAACACAATAAGCTCTGTATGCAAATATATTCATAGCTAGTTCAGATCGAGCCATAAATGTCTGAAAATAAGCGGACTTAACTTATGTATTGTCACGACATATTAACTCAAATTTGGCGAGTACATAAATGAGGTAATTTTCAATATCTGAATCAGCCATAAAGTTCCTCAGCACCACAAAGTAACCACCGTCAGAAGCTTTCATTAAGCAAGCCCAAAAAAAAGAGCTCGTACTCCAGATCCAACTCCAACTTCAACTCCAACCACAATCCCAATCTCTCGCGGCACAAAGCAAACAGACAAATATTTAAAAATATACAAACGGGAAATATGGAATTCATATGCATACTCGTGTATGGAAATGAATTAAGAGGGGGCAAGAGATGGGGGGAGAGTAACATAAATGCCCGCAGTAAAGCACGGCAAAGCCCCGTTGAGCTGACGATGAGGGTGAGGGGGAAGGGGAACCCCAATAAAGTGAGGCCAGTACCAGGTTGTGGCAATCGCCATGGCCCAAAGTAAAACCCGTTCAAGTGTAACAATTTAATGGCGCTTCTTCTTGTTGTTGTTTATTCGGATGGGGTGGATGGGGGATGGGTTGGTTAAGGGGTTGGGGAGGTTGAGGGGTTGGGGCTTGGGCTGGCTTACTGAACTGAATGCGGCTGCAGCTCCGCAATTTTTACGAGCGAATCGTAAATAGTGCGGCCCTGCCACTCGTATTTTCCTTTGCCCCACCCACAGCCCTTTCCCCGCCCCCTTTGGCAGTGGTTGTAGTTAAACATTTAAGCATTTGACGTGGTTTTTTCGGCCTCTCTCTCTCGCAATTTTTCGTAATTAAACAGGCAGCGAAGCGTAGACAGGATATTAAGGCAACTTCCTGTGCGCACGACAGATAAACAAACCAATCCACCCTCTGGCCACCCACCACCCCCAACTGCCAACTAAACAGTGGGTACAAATACCCTATTCTACCCCTTTTTTTGAGTACAAGCTCAAATCATGCTTACCTCTCATAATCAGGCAGCGGTTGTTGTGTTGTTGTGTTTGATTGTCCCTGTTGTTGTTGTTGCTGCTGCTTCTGCTTCTGGTGTTGTTGTTGTTGCTGTTGTGTGTTGCGTTGTTGTGATGTGGCCTGTGCGTAACCCGGAAGTTGCTCCTTTGTCGTCGCCTGTCGCCAGACACCGCCACTGGGATCGATCCACAGTCCATTGGAGCCAACGCCAGAGTTGCCACCATTTATCGAGCAGGAGTTGTCACCACCAGCACCACCGCCATTCATTGGCAATGTTGGAAACTTTCGCACGGTGCCGATTGCGTGATTGCCTGATATAAATAAATAAAAGAAAGCAAGCAAAAAATATCGAATATACACATAGAATAGATCCCAAGCTAGATAAAGTGTGGGAAGGGGGAGGGGGGAGTTGTTGTGGGTCGTAATCCCCGTTAGTAGCTCCAATTACAAGTCGACTGTAGTTAAAACTAAAACGCCAACAAGCTTCTTCTCCATTTGGCCGTAAAAACGGCAACGTGCAAATAATAAAAGACGGAAATAACATTTTATATTCAATTGGCAAGCATTTCCTCCATTCCCATTCCCTTTCGCTTTTCCTTTCGCTTTTCCATTCTATTTATTTATTTTCAGAGTTTTCCTAGACAATTGATGTGATTTTCACGTGCGCATTTGTCGTTCTTTGCCAATCCCCCTTTCGTATTTATTTCCCTGTTTCGCTCTTTATCTTTTTATCGCGGCTTTAACCTTCGAGCTGGTTGTCGACTGTCTCTTGATTTCTGATCCCACATAGAAGGTTATTACCCTAGGTACTGACTGAATCCCGCTAATGTTATGAGTGCGTGTTGCGTAGTTTTGTGGCTAACAAAACGGCAGCCTAATTGAGACCGGCCATAAACGCAGCTGACGAGGTCATAAATCATAGATTATATGAGCCCTACGCGTTCTTGGCCATGGTTCTTTTTCTTTTTGCCAAATTATCTTATGGCACACACTTTTTTCCTGCGTCTATAATGGAGCTATTTGTTGAGATTTGCTCTACGGTTTCATGTTTAATAGAGAGTCATAGAATATATTATACATGGAAAGTTATCTAAATTGTTCGCAGAGGAAAATATATGCAGTTGTAGAAAGTGTATCTAACACAAGAATATTCTTTAAAGCTTGCAAAAGTTCATTCAACAATAATAGATACTGAGTAGCACAAATATATACGAGGGTATTTAGGACAAAAAATCTCTATAATATTCGTTTTCAAATTGAATTATTTACATAACATACTCTGAAGTATTTAGAGTACATAAATGTGTTTTCTTATTATTTAAAAACCAATTTCACTCTTACAAAAATAATTGTTAGACACTTGTTTATAAGCGGGTTTATAATACCCAATGAATCGAAATATTCAATGTGCTCGACAGAACTCAGAATACCTAAATTCATTTGAAAAAAGCTGTTAATTATTTTTTTAGCATTGCGAAGAATGCACTTAATTAATTATAACTTTTTCAGTGGCAAATAAAATGAATTATTCCATATACTTGCAAATACTTGAAGTACTTGAAAGCATTTACTAACATTTCTTTCTACTGCAAAAACTGAAATGCATTTAAAAAGTATTTAAGCTGATTTTAGAAGCATCTCAATACTAAATGTTAATATTTACCATAGCTCTCCTATGAATAATCATTTTTAAAACATCATAAAGATTCTCGAAACTCCATTCTCTGAATTTGTGTAGTTAATCTGTTGATCCGAACATAAAATCTATGCTTAATGGAGCATTTATCCCATAAATTTGAATGGCCCAGCGATTGCCACCCACCGTTAAAATCACCTTCTAAATCTAGACTTAAACTAAGCCGCTGCCACCAAAACTTAAGCTACGGCAATAGCAACAAAAAAAGTATATTTAAATTGACGACATTGTTTGTAAAGGGAAGAGAAAGTGATAATGGTGGGGTGGGTAAGAACTTACCATGTAGGCTGCCCAGCGAGGTCTGCTTGATGAATTGATAGCGCTTGAATAGAACCAAAGCGCCCAATAGAAACACAATTATGGCAATGATGGAGCCCAGCAGGACGATAAACCAGGTCTGCGTTAAAAAGTCATCGGCAATATCACGACTGATGGGATAGCTAAACAATACAAACAGAAAGAATACGAGAAGAGAAGAAAGAAAGAGAAACGGAATGAGCATTGATACTGAATACAGAAAGTACGTGCCTAGACGAGGCTTAGTTTAATGGTCGTCCATGCGACTCCTTCTCATTCTCATCCAGTCGAGAATCGAGGCGAGTCTAGTCGGGTCTACCATTGTCGTTTGCCGTTAATGGATTGATGTGAATGCTGCCTTTTGTCCCGGCAGTCAAATGAGCTCGACAATGACACAATAAACCGTGCATGGTCATGTTCCCAGTCCCCTTTCCCTGTTCCATCTCCTTCTCATGCCCCACTCACCGCGTGTAGCCGGTGTCCAGTGATTGGGTGCGTGCATCGATGCGTAGCACGGCCGGTTTGCTGAAGGGACCGACGCCCACCCGCGTGGCTGCCGCCACGGCAATGTAGTAAGTGACGCCCGTTGTGAGGTTCGCCAGCAGCAGCGTCGGTGTCGCCGCATCAATGGTCATATTTTTGAATATACGCGTCGTATTGTGCACATCCAGACCCTTGACGAGCACATTGTAGCTCGTGAGGATGCCTGTGGTGAAAACAAACACAAAGAGAGAGAGAGAGAGACAGAGTCAGAGAATGAGAAAAGCGAAAAAATGTAGACAAATGAAATTAAATGTTAACAAGGACTGAAGGAAAATAGTTACTTATTCTGTCAGCCGAATGCTTAAATGCTCTTGCCAAAATTATTTAACAATTTTTATATTTTAAGAGGTTTTAAGAGATGATGTAAAAAATAAGATTATTGAACTAAACATGAGAGTAATGAATGTGATGATATATTTTGCTCTGACACTTATTGATTTGATGCTTAAAAAGTTAACATTCATTAAATTTAATAATTAAAATAAAAATCAAAATAAATATTGTATTTCTTACACATTAAACTATTTAATTTTCAACGAAAATTTACTTTAATTGAATTTCAAAAAATATGATCATGTTAAATAATATTATCTGGGGTGCCACAGAAATCTCTTTCACCTGAATTTGACGTACATTTGTATGAAATTTACGTAATTTTTCAGGTGAAAGAGATTTCTGTGGCACCCCAGTATATGTGTATTTAAATGGGTCTGTTTAAACTACATATATCTGTATTCTACATCTGAAACTGTAGAGAATTAAGAAAAATAATAATAATAACAAATTAAATTGCAATTATATTTAATAATATATAATATCTAAAAGGCTATTGCCTTAGTTTTTAATCTAATTTGCATTCTTTTATGAAACAAAGTTAAAAAAGTCAACTAGAAGTTAAAAAGAGAACTTTTTAATTATTGCGGTTCACCTATGGAACCAATAACCGCATTATTTAAAAACAGTTGCAGGCGCATCGCAGCTTAGGGCAAAACTCGCTACACACCCTAGAAACTGAACTAAATAATAAAATAAAAAAAAATTAAATTATAAATAATAATAATAAGAATTATAAGAATTTATTTTTTATTGTTCATTGTTTAACTTATGTTATTTTCTTTAGACTTTAAGCTTGAATGTAATCTTAAACTTAAGTATGACTAGCGCCTTAATTTATAAGACTTGTCTTGTAGCGCTAGGAATCAAATAAATAAATAAAAATCTTTTCCATATTTGGAACTAATCATAAATAGATTTATGGAAAATTGTATTTTATGAGTAAAAATTATTTGAATAAAGATCAAAAAATGAATAATTCTAAACTCTGTTGCAAACTTCTTCGGTAAGTTGACATACCCCAAAAATGGCGCCTAAGCAGAGTAAACAGAGGGGGATTTGTGTTTAGTACATACCATTGCGAGTGCGATTCGGTTGCGGGGGAAGCCATTTCAAGAAGACGGAGGTGCGATTGAATTGAATGGCTTCCATGCCAAACGGCGCTGCCTCGGGAACTGTGGCCACATCAAGGAGAGAAACAAATGAGATTGGGATTAATTATGAAGAGAGATACAAAGGGAGAGGGAATGTAGGGAATCACAGTGAGGAGGATAAACATGAAGCTGGTCAGGGCTTTTATTGCGGATGAATCTTACCGTCTTCCAGGGTGCGAGCATGTCGAGAATTCGAGGGTTTGCCTACGATGCTCTTGTAAAATGGCACAAGAAAAAACTCATACGTAGAAGCCTTCGCCAAGCCGGGAACTGTGCACGAGCTCAATCCCTGTCCCTTGTTGAGCAGCGTGACCATCTTGTACTCCGCGGAACGCAGCTCGCGCGCATACAAATAGAAGCCCTCGATGTACTGCCCGCTGTCGATGTCCCAGGCGAGTCGGATGGTCGTCGAGTCACTCGCGTTCGCCTCCAGCAGCTCGACAATGTCGTTCGACTGCAGCAGCGTCTCCACGTCGCTGAGCAGCAGCTGGGAGCTGGCCGAGCCCGCGGAGGCGGAGGCGTCGCTGCCGTCCCGCACCCCGATCAGCTGCCCGGCCGTGATTGGCTCCGAGATGGGCGAGGGCGGGGAGAAGCCCAGCGCATTCTCGGCCCGCACAATGAACATATAGGCGGCGCCCGTCTCCAGACTGTCCACGGTGACAATGGGCTCACTCAGCCGGCTGGCGATGGGAATCCACGTCTTGCTCTTGTTCGTGCAGTACATCTCCACGCTGTAGCCGAGGAAGGGCGAGGTGCCCAGCTTGTCGCTCGTGGGCCACACGATGGTCATCGCCGCGGCCGTCGCATTCAGCACCGTGGGCTGCCCGGGGGCCGTGGGGCATTTGCTTTGCTCGGGCGCCCGGTAGAACTTAATGTTCGGATTCGTGGGCAGCTCGATGCGCAGGAAGCCGCTCCAGGTTGACTTGCCCGCACGGGAACTGGCCACACAGGTGTACAGTCCCTGATCCTGCTGTCGATCCAAGTCGGAGATGATCAAGTCCCCGGCTGCGGTTATGTTCAGCTTGGCACTCGGATGCACGGGAATGCCGTCGCGATACCACGAGATTGTCGGATTGGGCAGCCCAATCGCCTTGCACTGCAGCGTGGCCAGGGACTTGATGGGCAGCGTCTGGTTCACCGGACCCGAGATGATTATCGGCGGTGGTCGATCCTCCTGCGAGTCCAGCGTGATCTGCACCCGCGACGTTATGCTGGCCACCTCGTTCATGGCATTGCACACGATCACGAGGTCCTTGTCGGTGCGCTGGAACCGCGTCAGCGTCAGGATCGAGTGCCCCTCCTCCGTGTTGAGGCTGTGGAAGCGATCCAGCGGCGGTGCGCCCGGAAATATCAACGTGCTGTTGTTCTTGATCGTCCAGAAGATCGTCGGCTTGGGATTCCCCGAGGCGCGGCACTCGAAGGATGTGTCTGCTCCCAGTTCGACCGATTTGCTCGCAGGACGTTGAATGAATTTCGGGGGCGCTACATTGTGCAAATTTTGTGTGTGTATGTATGTGTTTGAGAGGGTGTCACATAGGAGGGTAGACTAATTAGCTAAATGTACTAGACTAGCGCTAAGTTATTCATGTTATTTATGCAATGACACGAGCTTAAAGTAGAGTTTTAATTTAAATTTAATTCAGTAATATCGGGATAAAATTATGTTTTATATAATATTATTGAGTATATTCCGGGGAACCTTAAGACACATTTCTTACAAGGAATTTAACAAATTTCAATTGATGCTATAGTTTTGTATATTTGAGAACAGATCTTAAGGATTTTTATAATCAATTGTAGATTCTGTTTTCATTATTTTGTTTAAAATCTCAATTTTTGTTATTAGTTAAAAAATAAGTAACAACACTTAATATTTTCAAAAAAAATGTGTTGAAACACTTTTAAATTTTGTTATGAAGTACAGAGGCACACAAAAGTATTGGCACAGCAAGAATTTTTGCATTTAAAGCTTATTTGCGCCGTTATCGTTAACATTTTGGCATCAATGGAAAGGATTTTTGAATTCTGTTTGAATGATACAAAACTTTTCTTAGCCCATTAAGTACCCATTGAAAATTTTGAATTTATGTAAATGTCTACATTTGAAACCATTTTCCCCGATTTTTTAAAAAAATGTTTTGATGCAAAGAAATTCTTCAAACAATTCTAGGAGTGATTGCCAAAAATAATTTTCAAGAATATTTTCGATAATATTTTTTATAATTTTTTAAAAATTGCTTAAAAGGCACTTATTGTATGAAAATGACGAATAACTTTTGTGTGCCTCTATATGTCGATGTGTTTTCTTTTAGCTAAAAGGCGTATCATGAAGAATATTCAAGAAAATCTTAGTGTCTTATTGATTTGATATAGAGCTTAGCTTGTATTTAAAGCTGTATTTTCACAACTAATAGAATATTTTTCAAAATACGTAAATATTCAGCGTTTTTAAAGCTTATTAAAATACACAATTAATAACAGTTTCAGAGTCTGTATTTTCTCTCTTTATAAAGATTAATCTACTACTCTAATCTTCTACTCTTAAGTGGAACTTTAAGCTAGTGTCATTGGCAAACAGTTGAAATATATATGTAAGTATGTAGAAACAAAGCCGTAACTCACCGAAAACTGTCAGCGTGCCCATGGCTGTGATGGCGCCCACCACATTGTCCGCCTCACAGCTGTATTCCCCCTCGTCGGCGATCGTGACACGCTCCAGACGCAAGCTGCGATCCTCGAGGACACTCACGCGATCTGCAAAAATAACAAATGGAATAAATATATTTAATATTACATATATTATTTTTACATTTCATATTTTTAATATTCGATTTTGCTTAAAAATCGATAAGAAATGTCTGCTTACCCAGGGGCATGTTTCCACCAGAGGCTGTGCGCAGCCAGAGGACATCTGGCATGGGATCTCCGCCGACGCGGCAGGGAAACGTGACGGAGGCGCCTTCGAGGACCGTTTGGTCGTGTGGGCCGCGTATGATGTAGGGTTTAACTGCAATAAACATAATGAGACGCTTAGCGGCATTTACAGGTGCAATCCACATTAGCCCCCAAGGACCCAAGTCACATTCCAGCAAATTGAACATGACACATTGATTTGAGGTGAAACTTGAAGTTGAGTAGGGAACGAGGAATGAGTGTGTGTGTGTGTGGAGTGAGGACTTACCGTGTACTTTGAGCGTGGCCAGGGAGGATTCACGCACGCCAACTGGATTCTTGGCAATGCATTGGTATTGACCCTCGTCACTCTGACGTGCATCCTGTATGGCCAAATTGCCGCCATCAACGACGCGTACACGCTTCGAGCCCTCCAAATCCAATTTCTGGCCGCCCTTCTTCCATGTGACCGTCGGCTCCGGAATGCCGCGCGGTGGGGCGCACTCCAAAAGCGCCGTTTCCCCCTGTGCGATGCGTGTGTTTTGCGGCTCCAGGCGAAACTCATCGCGCAGCACTGTGACGAAGTGGAGGGAAGAGATGGGAGAAGAGAAGAGGAGTGTCAGCTTTTTAGTATACAAATGTGTGGGTGTCGATGAGGTGTGTGTGTGTGTGTGTGTGCGAGTGTGTGTGAGTGTGATGGCCTCTGTCCATTTGATTTCTCCAGCTGCTTTTGCCAGTTGTTGTTGTTGCTGTTGCTGGTTATAAATTATCTTGGTTTTGCATGATAAATGCCTGTCCCTGTCCTGCCTTAACCTGCGGCTGTCTATGTGTGTTAGTAGGTGTGTAAGTGTATGTGTGTGTATGTGGGTGTTTGCGACCTGACAGCAAAGATAAATTGTTGGTAAATGGCATAAATGTGATTTTTATACCATTAACAGAGAGTGAGAAAGCGAGAGAGACAGAGTGAATGTAGCTCATTTGTAAAAAAGTCTGGCAACGCCATTTGCACGCAGCTTTTTAGTTAATTCAATTCTATTTGATACTCCCACCTTTTCTATTTATATAATTAAATCTATTGTTGTCTCTTATGGCACTTAACTAAATGATTTATAAACAAACATAAACTAAAGCAATTCTTATTGATTTTCATCAGATTTGTTGACACTATCGATAGTTGCAAATAATCAATTGGCAATATTGAAATTGGACGCATGGTTAATAAGTACACCGAATTAAATTTTCCTTAATATTTTTACAATTTATATGCAAATAAAAAAAATAGTTATTTATTAGAGTTAAATTTCCATATTTATTTTATTTGACTAGAGCATTTTGTGAGTCACCATAAACTTGTAATCTTTGTGTTTTACATCGACTCCTGTTATGGCAGTTGAAAATGCAATTCCATGCTCAGCGCAGACGTCTGGCCTCACGTTCCGATTCCAGCAACGTCAGAATGTCGCCCTCCCGCACAGGTCCCTTCACGTTGCGTATGATCTGACGGTTCTGCTCGCCCAGAAATTCCACCTTGACTTGTGTGCATTGACCCTGGGAGCCGGTGCGGCCCAGCACCTTGACAACGCGAGCCCAGACAATTGGTTTATCCATAGTTTTTATTAAATTTTCACAAAGATATTTAAGAAGTTTAGAAGTTATGTTTCAGTTGACAAACGAATCGCAGGCAAAGTGAAAAAGTTGAATGAAACGATTTTACTTCTAAGCTATCGATAGTCAGAGTTGCATTATACAAATTTCGATAACAATTATTAAAAAGTGCTGTAAAGTGCTGTACTGTGTAATTGTATAAAGTTATCGTTTTTGAATTTTAAATAATTTAAATTAGTTACAAAATCAAAATAACTTTAAAGCTTCATTCAAATACTTAAATCTCAAATGGAATATTCACATTTATTCATGCGGTATTTTTTGCCTAATACCAATTTTGCTTTTATAACTTTTTTTAATACTGAGCTGCAGCATTTGTAAAGCTCTTCTTTCTTAACCGAGTGCATAGTAAATCACGCTATTATCAACATTTTGCTTTGCCAACCGCAGATTTAAGGCACTAGCTCAGCTGTCTGCATTTATTTTGCATGGCATTCGCTTTTTCCATTTCCATCTTTCAACCTTCTTTATTTTGCATGCTTTTTCCCAGATCTTGTGGTCAAATTGCAAACCTGTAATTTGCACACCTGGCCCCGTGAGGCGGCTGCTGGCTCTGACGTTGCTGCCAGCTCGATTTGCACAGTTATAAATTTGCTATGTGAATATTTGTCCCACACACACACACAAGTAAATACATATAGAAAGCGAGGGAGTAGTATAATAAATCAAGTAACTTTCAAGCACTTGAAAAGCAGAGCAAAGTAAATTTTTTCTTTGCCATGAAAAGCGAGCTTTGTGCATTCAACGAACAAAATGCGAGAACTTATACTCGTACTTATATAGAGAATAAATCTAAAAAAACGGCAGCAGCTTTTACCCAAATTAAATTCACTTTTTTTTGTATAAATATATATATTTTAATCTGCAAAGTGAATAAGCGCATTTTCAGTTTTTTTTTGGTTTAGTTTTTCAAGTCGTTGTTGTTTCTACTTTTTCCTCTTTTAAAAGCATGCAAAAATGTTGAACCATGACTTTTATTAAATTTAAAGTGATGTCTATAAATCAACATAAATCAAAATATCTTTCAACGCATGGCGAAAGTGAACACGAAAGCGAGCAAAGAGCCAAACTTTTAATGCGCTCAAAATAGCAACAAATTCCCACCGCCCCAAAGCCACGCCCACAACCCATCCCACAGTCGTATCCGGACACAGAATGTGGCCAGAAGTCGGGCCAGAAGACTGTGAGCACAGCAGGAAACACGCCAACCATCAATAAATTAATCAAAGTCATAATCAGTGTCAGGTTCAGTGGCACTGGCGAAAGTTGTAGGCCAGGCCAATACCGAATACCGAATACCGAATGGGGTTGTGGCTCAGTCAAGCGGAAAAGCGTCGCTGAAAAGGTGCAAACTGCCAGCTGGCCAGATAATGAGTTAATAAATGATCGTTAGGCCAATATTTATATGGCCCAGAGAAGATTAATGTTAAAGCCAAACTCAATTAAAGTTCCTTTCATCAGAGATACCTGAGTTGTCTTTTACTTAACCCTGCAGCAAAAGTAAAGCGCACACATTGCGTATGCGTAATGTGACAGAAATTGTGCTGACAACATCAAATATAGGCAACTTATGTTTATTATTGACACAAAAAGAAAAGGAAAAGAAAAGTAAACTCTGCCCTCGAATCTTTTTCTTCTTTTTTATTACCTAACCCAATCAATGTGAACGCTTCCCTTTCCTTTTCGAGTCGCAATAACGACGTTTTAACCAAGCAAACAAATTTGACGTGCTTTTCGTGATTTACATGCAAATATTGAAAAATATTCCCCAAGGATACCGCAAAAAGCAAACCAAACTGGCTATGGCTAAACACGAGCAGTACCAGCAAAGAATAAATAAAAATACAAAAAAAAAAATAAAAGGGAAGGAAGCGGAGGGAAAAAGAAGAACTTCCAACGTCAGGAAGCAATATCGATTTTCATGTGAAGGCGGTAGGGAAATGAAAGAGCATGGCAAATAAAAGAAATATTAGCCAACAAAAGACAAAGTGGCGGTCTGCGGTGCCAATAGGGCAATCGGGAGTTCAAATGGGGAGCCCAAAAAATATCCACTATTGCCCTACAAAAGCACAGCACTGTGAAAAATGATCACGAGAGTAGCCTTTTATAAGGAAAAGTAGGAGTTTATTACAGAGATATAATAAATATCCAATAAGGGATAGCAATTTTGAGGTTTAGACTTCAATAATTCCAGGAAAACAAACTGTACAGTTCTATAAATAGTTATTAAATACTTAGTTATTTTTGTGTAAGTTCATGTCTATCTATCTTTTTCCTCAAGCTAGACTTAGTCATAAGAATAATATTTTTTGTATTACTCGTTAGTTGAGCATAAATAAACAAATTTGTTTATTTTATTGAAGCACAAGCTAAGTGAGTTATTCTTTAATCTGTTGTGATAGCAGAAACTCCTATCAAAGCATACATTTAGACCTGTCCCAACTTTCAGATGGAAGCTACATCCTAACCATGTGTCCCCGTAAATCACATAGAGAGCTCAAAAAAAAACAGAATAAAAAGAAAATAAGCTTAAACTCAACTCAATCCGTTCAGTCAACCCGACAACCAACTAACCAGCTGAAAAAGGCTTCAAAAGTCAAAAAATGGCAAAAAGTAAAAATAGAAAATGCAAAGAGGCAGACAAAAATAGAGAGAAAGTGGTAGAAAAAAGGCAACTAAAACGGGTTAATGGAGGCAGACCTCTGACAAGACAAGTGGGTGCGTTCATGCGGAAAACTTGTAAACGCAGCTCAGCTAGTTAGTTAAGTGGGCGGTGCTACCCTCACAGAAAAAAAAACGAAAAGACAGAGCTGCCCTGGGCATATCGAAGCCCAAAAGCAACAGCAACAGCAACAACAACGACAACAACAACGACAAGACCAACAACTGTGGCAAAAATCAACATCAATTTAGAATATTAAAAACTCGAACGCGTGCGTGGGCAACGTCGCTGACAGGGATGTGACTCCCCTGCATCATGTGGAGTGTGTGGCATGTGGAGGAGCTCAAGATGAGGATGAGGCTGAGGTTGGGGACTTACCCGCCACTTGCAGCGTGGCATTGCGGCTCCGTGCCACGCCCAGTTCGTTTTTAGCCTCGCACCAGTAAACGCCGGCATCTGTTTCGCGACGCGAATTGACAACCTGCAAAAGAAGAAAGCAAAAAAAAATATTAGAGATGAAGAAAAAGTTGAGAAAATGAATGAGCGAAGGGCCAAATGTGAGCAAATTTTAATTGAAATGAGTAAGAGATTGTTTTTTCTTCGCAATACTCTAACCGAATAAGTGTTGTTACTAAGTCAAGCTAAAACACGATTATCAGTATCTTGATTTTAATTAATTAAAGTGTTTGTAGGTTGTTTTATAGTAGGTATTTTTCGCAGATTAGAATATAGTTAAAATTATGATTGTTTAGATCAGCGGTGGGCACGAAATCTGAATACGTTAGCACTACAACAACATCAACAACAACAACCCTATTAGAGTCTACCTAAATTGGGAGCAACCGCTGCTCCCGGAGCCACTGGGTGCCCACCGCTGGCTTAGATTGTTAGCCCCGCTTCCATACGAAATCTCAGAATGCCTTGAAGCTGGCAAGTTTAAATATCGTATGCCATCTTATTAATATATAAAATCCATTTAGAATATAAATTATAAATATGACATAAACAAAGTAATAACTTTTCTTATGATTCCAAAGATACGAGTACATTTTTCAGTTAGTTGACATAATTCAAGTCGAAAAGGGTATATAAGTGATATCAGTCTGAAAACAGCTTTTGCTTTCTTATTGTAATTTAACAAATGGCTGCAAAAAGTGCTTTTACAACTCCAAGACGTTGGATTTGCTGTCTTCCTTTCTCTCACTCTTTCTTTCTCTCTTGATGTTCTTGCTGTCCTCTTTGTTGCCCTGTCTTTTTGGCCATAATAAACAGTCAGCAATCTGTTGTCTGTTGCGCGTCTGCTGCCTTCAAGTGCTCAAATCATAAAATGTCTCTCGAGCAACTTTATAGTTACTTCATGTCCCTACATCACCCCCCTCCCCCGCCCCTTTTTTCGCCCCCTCAACCACCGTTTGCTCTTCAACACCCGCTACTTCTTGTCTCGCTGACTGTTTTTGTCTTTCAGTTTGTTTATTTGTTTTTGGCGCACAAAAGAAATTCCCCAACATGCGCTTAAAATTAAATGTCAAAATGTGTAAGATGTATGTATGTGTGTGTGAGAGTGTTTTTTTTTCTGAGTGAGTGTGTATATGTATGTGTGTGTGTCATATTTATCTGGGCTGCTGCAGCAACAAAGTTCGCACAATTTACACAACTTCTGCGCCTCATCCAAGTGAAATTAAGTGTTGCGCTAAGTGAAGATGACAAAAGGGTTCTTCAGCTGTATTATTCTTTCATTTAATCTTACTCATATGTGTGAGTGTGTGTGTGTGAGAGTGTTTATATGGGTGCAAGTGTGTGTGTATAATGCCGCGGGTGTGCTTTGTAAAACAAATAAGCGAATGCGCTTCAGGCATCTCAATTGTCATGCTGGCAAAGCGCTTATTCGAGCCAAACTTAAGGCAAAAGGATCTTAAATGTATGAGTATGAGTATGAGTATGTACAATACATACATACAAACAGATATCCTTGAGTCCTTTGTCAGTCCTTTGTAAAACTACTTTATTATGCCCAGCATGAGTTTTCCCTCTACCACAGACACAGACTCTTTAGTTTTCTGTATAAACAGGCCAAATGTCTTATCAACTCGAACTGACATCGTTTTGATTAAACTACACAATCTTTTCAAGATAAAAGCCTTGAGGACATTTTCTTTATGTATAAAGAAGTATGAAACTTATCTTTTTTTAGTTATTCTTTAGATTAATTTATGTCATAATCATTAAAAGTAATTTATTTCATTGTACAATTAAGATGCATGATTTATTTATTACTCATACGCTGTTTATATACCTCTGTTTTTGGCGGCTTTAATTTTCTTACTGCAAAATTTTTTCATTGTCATTCTTCCCTTTTTACGTCTACTTAATTCCATTTTATTAATTTCAATGTCTGCCTGGGCAGCTTCTACTTTTTCCATACTTTACTTCAACTCTTGTTCTCCATTATTTATGTCATCCTTATTTCTTTTCAGTGTCATTCTATTTCTTTCGCTCACTCTCTTTTTCACTATCAGTCTTTCTCATTCCCTAAGTAGTTTCAAGTCCTCGATAGTTTCTTTTGCGTTGACTCCTTTTACCTGTATCACTCAGCATTTTAAATATTACGCATACGCCTCGTGAGTCGCAGCTGCTGTCGACCAAAAGTCTAAGCTTATTAGCTGCTTGCAAAGCAGTTGCAATTACATTTTTATTTAAAATTTCTGCTGTCATTCTTTTAAATAGAAAGTATAAAATTAAATCCGTTGCAATGGAAACGAAAGGAGATAAAAATATATATTTCCAGCTACGCAGACAAAAAGACAGACAATGTAATCTATACATATATTTCTTCTACTCTCTCCTTTTATTGTTGTTGAAATTTAATTTGGACGAAAAAAGAAAAGCGACTGGATAAGGAAAACGGAAAAGAAACTGCGCCGAAAGTCACATAAATTTATTTATGTCTTTAATGACTTGAGCCACGCGAATTGTTGCGAATTGGCTGCTCTCTCTCTTATTGTTGTTGTTGTCTTTGTCAGTGGCATTTGTGCGTGCTGCCAGCAAACATTGAAACTGATTTGACACCAGCAACAACAACAAAAACGACAACAACAACAGCAGTTTTGCCGTGTGCTACGTGCGTCTTGAATTCAGTTGGGGGAACACAATGTTGTGGGGCTATAAAATATATTGACTGTGTGTGTATTAGTATAAATGTATATATAAATGTGTGTGTGTGTATCTGTGTGTAGTCGCGCGTTGAAAACACGCTTCCGTTTTAATTTAAAATACCCATAAATTTACAACATTTCATTTGGGAGCCATTTCGTTTTCATGTTGTTACATTTTGTAATTGTGTGTGCGTTTTACAGAGAGTAAGAGACACTTACATGGAGGGAAAGAGACAAATAGAGATGGAAAGAGTGAGAGATGAACGAAGAGAAAGTGTGTGTATTTGGATAATTTCATTTTAAATTTAAAGTCAGTAAAATGTGGCGTGTAAATGCCTTTAATTGAGCTTGAAATCGAGCCAGTCAGCAAAATTGGCTCAAATGTGCTCATAGTGGGGTGTGAGGCTAAATTACAGCTAAAAGCAACAGGTAAATGGGAAAATAATCAGAGTAGTGGTGAATGAAAAAGTAGCAAGTTTTTGGCTGAACAGATGACAGAAAAAGAATCCAAAATAGCACAAAATATGAAAAATATTAAAGTATGAAGTTTAGAAAATAAAAAATATATTAAAGTCAGCTTAATTTAATAATTTATAAAAAGAATGCGCTTGTTATTTTTACAATATTTAAGAGATAGATATTTCATGCTTTACAGAACATATATATTTTTTTTTTGAGAGTAAATTTGCCATTTTTTAATGCCTGTTAATAAGTCAAAGATTCAATTCCAGTCTGGGCGACCAATCAACTTGGCCCAACTTTGACTTGTTAAGTCGTTCATTAAGCGACTTTCAAAGCCTTTCCTTACGCTCAGTTAATAAGCGAACGAACATAAACCGCGAATGGCGGCGCACTCATAAAGTCCATGTGAATATACATAACGCATACGCAATGTTGGCCGACTTGGGAGGTTGGGCCGTAAATACTTTGCCTGCCGTATATTTTTTTTATGAAGCTGCGAATGTGTCAAGCGTTTTGTAAACTCATTAAAATGTACTCCACACGCCTGGCAGTTGAAAGTTATGTCGAGCTTTGTGGCAAGTAGCAAGAGGCAAGTGGCAGGCGGAGTAACATAATGTGGCATTAACTTGACGCTCTGCGGGGAACTGTAGCTGCAGTTTTTAATTAAGCTGAAACTGACGCTCTCCAAATACCTTTTTGGTTTAGTTCATGATTTATTTGACGGGCAACAAATGGTTTTGATTGCCTTTTAAAGCTTGCCACAGAACTACTGCCAAATGTGGCACTGTGGCAGCATTTAAATAAACATTTAGAGGCAACGAACGCATTACATGCAGACACTTGAGTGCCAGACAGTTGTACAAATACCAAAGGCAGGCAACTTTTATTCAAGGACGAGGGGACGACGAGGACGAGGACTGGCACGAGGATACAGATTCCGATTCAGTTCCAGATTCAGATGCTGCCTCTTCAGCAGTTGATGATGTGCGGAAGGCACAAACCAAAGTGGCGCACACAAATACATGCGCATAGTTGCTACAAATCATGTGGATCCTCCCTCTTCTCTCTCCCTCTTCCTCTCCCATTCTATTTTATTCTCTCCTCTTTTCCCTAATACTTCTCTTCTGTTACAACATTTGTCTGACTGGTCGTTTCGTCCTTTTTCGTGCAGTTACGTAAATTATTGTCTGTCTCCCTGTTGCTCGCTCCTCCACTGTCACTTCTCACTACACTTCAGCTTTTTTTCGGAGCGAACACACACACACACACACACAGCATGAAAGATACACACACATTGTATATTATTGCATATTCCCCTTTTGCTTGTCTCTTATTGTTACTTAAAGACAAGGAGACTTTTCGTCACATTAAAGTTGCCACATTTGTGTTTGGTTTCGCCTTCTTCATCTCTGTTCGTCTATTACGCTCTCTCTTTCCCTCACAAGCAGTGGAAATTTGATAGTGTTGCATACTTTTTGGGGCTATCATTCTCCTTTTGCTAGGGCGCCCCTCGTTATTATAATGCCCGGGCGAAGTATCTTCACTCGCATTATAAGTAAGATGAATTGTCTCTGACTACTTGGAGTAGAGTATAAGTTAAAGAGAGAGAGAGAGAGAGAGAGAGAGAGAGAGAGAGAGAGAGAGAGCTAAAGAAAGTGTGTGACTGAGATAGCTAGCTGCACAGCGAAAAGCTGGCGGAATTAGAATGTAAATTATGCAAGTGACATAGAAAAATGGCGCAAAACTCCGAAATAAAAGAAAATGAAATACTTGGCTTAAATTTTAAAATAATGCTTGCCAACGAATTTATGCGGATTAGTTTATGGAGCAATCTCCACTGTCATAGTTTCTCCACAAAGCAGAGGATTATCTTTTAAATGGAAACTTCTCTGAATGCAACATTTGCAAAGGGTCAGCAAGAACAATACTTTAAATTCTATTTGATTTTATTATTATTTATTAAATCGAATATGCATATGAAAACTTTATCTGTTTCTTTTTTTGTATTTCGTTCTCAATAAAAGCTTACTTCAATTACATAAGAACTAAAGAATTTACATTCTCTGCGCAGTTCGAATATAAGCGAAGAGAAAACTTGAATAGATTTTATAAAAATACACATCGTTTATTAGTTCAATGATTGTTTGCTTTTAGCTCATTCGTTTCATTACTCAACGTGCAAATGAATATTTTGGAATGCTGTCTCTAAAAATGAAATGCGTTCACTTATCTAACAGCCAGAGATGGCCATAATCAACAAGTTTATTCACAGAATGTGGCCAGGAGAAATGTGCATACCGTTGTGGCCAGAAAAAAAAACCTGTCTAAAAATAATGGACAAAAATAAACGAACAAGTGGAGCTTTAGCTTTTTGAATTAATTCATTTAAGACTCGTTAGTTAGAGGCAAAATAATGGGAAAGCATTGAAAGCAAAGCGGAAGCTTGTGTCTGAGTACTGATTTGCTGGAATCCTGAATCCTGAATCCTTTTTTGCACTTAAGTGATAAACAAATACACTCACATCAGTGGCAAATGCAAACACAAATGTGAAAGCAAATGCATAAGCAGAGAGACAGATCGAGTGTGAAAAGTGCCAGGCTCCAGTTGGGAATGGAATGGCAGGACAGGGAAAAGGAGCAGGAGGAGGAGGTGGAGGTGGAGGAGAAGATGCTTCATTCGAAATGTCCTGGCCGCAGCGTCTCCAACTGCATCATCAGCATAATCAACGCGCGCCGTTGACTTTTTGCGTCGTAAATTGCTGAGTACTCAGTCCAAGTGCTGCCACTGCTTCTTGTTTCTGCCACTGCCACTGCCACACTCATACACACACACACACAGCTACATTCACTTACACACAGCTACAACTGGGAGCTCATCAGAATGCTGACTTTTGCTGCGTTGCCAGCCAACTTCCGTTTGTCTTTATTTGTCTGGCTGCTTCTGCTTTTGGCTCCAACTGTTCCAATCTCTCTCCCTCTCTTTCCCTCTGTGCCCCCTCTGTGCCCTCGAATAACTCCAGCATTCCTCTTAATGTTTGTTTACCTTACGTTAATGAAGTTGTTGGCCCGCCCCAGCGAAATGCTTGCAAAAATATTTTTGCAGCTTGCAAAAGATATAAGTATAAAAATGAGTGAAGCAAAAATGTTAAAAAAATAAAAGCAATTAGTTTGTTCATCACTCAACAGATGGCCTGGCAAAATGAAAATTTTTAAACAGCCTCCCTCTCCATTTTCCCTACAGTTACTCCTCTTTATTGCTCCTTGTATCTCTCTCTCTCTCTCTCTCTCTCTCTCTCTTATTACGAATGAAAGCGTGGAGACAGCAGCAAAATAATAATTATGCATGCTGCAAAAAAAGAAATATAAAAATAAAAAAGCATATATAAGGATAAGCGGAAGAGTGAATATAATGTAGATACGCCACAGGCTCATTTCGTTATCCTAGCAAAAGGATACAATGACTTTTTCGGTGAGTTGACAGCCCAGAACTCAGCGCTATTCTCTTCTATTTCTATAAGTCGGAATCAAGTTGAGTTGGGGGAATATTTTAGCTTTAAAGAATTAATTTTACTTTAAATCTTAAATAAAATCACTTCTGTCTATCTTTCTGACTCAAAAAGCTGCATATTTATTATAGTAGATCTTTCTGAAATAAATGAAACCATATCTTACTGAAATTCAAATACTTCTTAATTATAAACATAAGTAAGGACATTTTAAAATTATAACTTCTTTAAAATAATTATTAAAATAAATTGATATAGCATATCAAACCCTACTAAATTCGAAAAAGAGAGAAAAATGTTTATTCATATAAGATCTACAAAATTATTATAATAAATAATAATTAAGAGCAGACTTCTTACTCTGTAGTAACTGCAACAATTTCTGAAATTCTCTGTTCATTTTAGTCCCAACTTTTTTTGCCTATTCTTTTTTTGAAAGAGTATTGAAAGTGCCACCTTTGGTGGCACGTTGGAGTTGTCATGCTGTCTGGACTTACCTTAAGGAAGAACAATCCGCCCGCTGGCAGCGTAATGCGATGGGAGCCCGGCAGGATCTTCAGTGGTACGCCGTCCTTATACCATTGAATTGTGGGGGTGGGGGAGCCCTCAGCCTTGCAATTAAGCGTCGCTGGCTCGTGTCGTGGCACCGTCGTATCTATGGGATGTTCCACTATTCGCGGCGGATGTGAACCTGCAACGACAAAGCAGAAAGAGCAATGAAGAGGTTAAAGCGCTTTTTATACAAATTGCACAGGGATTGGTGGCAGTCTGAGGGGATGGGGCAAGGAACAAGGGGCAAGGGGCATATCCTTTTCCGCTGCGTCAGTCGAGAGTCGTCAGTCGTGAGTCGTCAGCGGTTTGGCAAATGCTAAAAGAGCTCGCTGGCAAATGAAAACAATGTTAATGCGCAATGCCGTTGACGTTGCAAATGAAGTTGCAGTTGCAGCTGCAATTCAACTGTCGCAGTGAGCGGGGAAGACAGGATTTCTGTATCAGCAAATGTGTGTGTGTATGTGTGTGTGTGTTGTGTTGTGTTGGATCCCCTGACTGTTCAAAGGTTCAGCTCAGTTTGGAATTAATTTGTGTGAATTTGCATATGCGGCAAAGGACCGCAAGGCAGCTTAGCAGCTAAGTAGTTTTTTGTTTCTGCATAATGCGAAACTGCAAAATTAACTCGAGGGCGGAATCGGTGCAGAGGGAACTGAACTGTGTCCCGGTGCCCAGGTCGTCGTCATTTGGGGGCATGTTAGCCTGAGATAACCGAGATAAGCAAAGGATTAGCATAGTTTTCGATTCATTCAAGCAAAACATTCATCAACATCATTCCGAATGCAGTTCACGAAGCAAATGAAGCGTATTCAAATTACGCTTCAAACATAATACGGCCATGAAAGCTTCACAAATGAGAAACGTGTTTTTGAATCTTAAAAGATTTAGGATTTAATTGAGATTTTTAACATGGTTGCAGAAACCAAAGGGAAAACTATGTATTTTTGGGTAAGATTTAGTTGAGAACTTTTCCCTTTACCGATTAAGATTTCCAGTACTTTTAAGCTTTTTACCTTGAGGAAGTGAGCACTCTTTTTAATTCCCAAAAAATATCTGTTTCAAATTTGATTCCATCTCAAAAAATTTTCTTATTCTCAATATAACTTTTGTCTTTTTCGTATTCGTTGGATTCTGATGTCGAACAAAATAAGCTGATTAACTTCAACCGGCAAAAAACCTTCATTTAACATCAGCTTAAAGCCTTAAAGTTTTTTTTTTATAATTTCAAAAGAATTCCCATTGCTAAATGAATGATTAATTTCGTTAAATAGTTGTGTTGGTAACCAATGAATCAGTTCACAGCATGACAAATACTTTAGGCAAACTTTTTTAAATCCTAAAATCGCCTCAGTTCATGTCAGATCCTTTTTTAATCCTTATGAGTATTCAACACTCTTGTCTAGCCACAAACTTTATATGTAGTTTACTTGCGTGTTTTGCTAGAAGCAATCTGTCAGTGGCAAAAAGACATAAATTTCTATTTTCTTGTCATATATAAACAATTTAATGTCACACACACACAAACACACACACACACATCCTAAAAAACATAACAACAATTCACGCAACTTGGGTGATAATAGAAAACTTTATTCATATTGCAGCAGAAATCTATGCTCTGAATGTATGTATATATAAATATATTGTAGAAACATACATAAATGTATCTATGTCTGTAAATGTATCTGTAAGCTCACACGCCGTTTGAAAATTGATATGTCAGAAATGTTGGAATATTGAAACGTTATTAAATAAGGAAAAGCGCAGCTGTTGTTGCTGTAGATGTTGCTGTTGCAATTGTTGTTGATTGCATAGCCAGCAACATGACAACAACACGAGCAATAACAATAACAATATCAATCGTATAGCAACAACAACGACAGCTCGAGGCAAATGCTGCATGTCATGCAACAGACGCTGCACAAAGTTGAACTGTAAATCGAATAGAGATTGGGAGAAAGCAGTTGTATAAATGGAGAATTCTGGGATGTCAGACATGTTGCTGCTGACTTTGCCCCACGGGCTCACTGGCAAGACGCATGTCAATGTTATTTCAGCAATGAAAAAATATAAACACACGCACACACACACACACTCTCCAAGTGGGGAGAAAGTTATGGCCTGGCCAAAAATCAACACGCAAGCAAAACAAACAAACAAAAAAATAAACACCCGAGAAAAAAAAAAACGGAAATTTAACTGAAGTTCAGCCAAAATGTTCAATGTGCACATTTTGAGGGTTAAATGTCGCATGTGGGCGGTGTTTTTGGGTGGCAACACCGAGGGGTGGCAACACACCAAAAGTTGCCGGACCGTGGACGTTTCCTTCACTTTCTGTTTTTTATTTTTGCCATTGTTTTTTGTGCTGTTTACATATCTTTGCTGACCAGGCGAGGACCAAGGAGCGATCTGGCTGCTGGTCGTGGATGTGGATATGGCTGTGGCTGTGGTTGTGCCCTGCGGTAATGTTCAACACCTAAAAAAGGTTGTTTTTATAAATGACATCCAAAAGGGGCTGTCATAAGAGCCAGTCCTTCGAGTGGCTTGTGAGTAACGCTCAAGGCATTTGATTTTACCCACCACAATCGGGTATTTTGGGCGTTGAGTCATACAAATTCGATCAAAAAATCAATTAACAAATAAAATTCAAAGAAATATAGATATATATTTTTGAAAATGAAGCGCATCTGAAGAATAGTTGACAATATATATTGAAATTAAATGTATATGAGTTGTCTACTTTAAATATAACTCTCTTCAGTAATTTTTGAAACATTTTTTTTTTGCATAATTTATGGAGAATTTTATAAAAATTTCAAAATACTATTACTAATTTAATTAAATATTTGTTATACATTTAACAGAAGACTGAAATCTGAAAATGTATGCAAATTGTTTTACTATTCTTAGTAATAATAAATTCTATGTATATATTCAAAATATGCATATTAAAAAACCCTACGGATAAATTAAAATTACTTTAACTATATTATGTTTAAATTTTGGGGTTGAAAATTTCTGAAATATAGTGATACTATCCTAAATTATCTATAAGACTAGCTTTAAAAATTTTAAAATTTAATTGCAAATCATCTTTTCTTTTCTTTGTAAATTTATAGGATGTTTTACAGTCAAGACCGCCCCACAATATTTTTGCTATTGTTGCGAATGCTTGATTTGGTAGTTTCTCACTGTTGTTGTTCTTTTTCTTCTTCTTTGCGTTTTTGTTGGCGAAAAGTTTGCGTGTGCATTTAATGAAACGACTTGCAACTAAATAATTCAATTAGAAAATTGAAAATTGCATTCTCGATTCTCAGAGTTTGCAGTCATTCGCCTTAGCCCAGAGGCCTACTAATTTAGTTTTAATTGCGTGCCAATCATAGTAAATAAATGCATGTATACATATATTATATATGCACACATGAATGCAGGTTATGGTATATAGTATGTATATGTGCAATATGTAATATGTTGGCCAAGCATACAAAGAATGTAACAACATGGAAAATGCACGAAATTTGCATAAATTGCTAAAACGACAAAGGCATTTCCAAGCGCTTATGCAAAATGCAAAAGTGCCAGGACCCTAAAAGGACTTGAAATAACCCAAAGAAGCCAGGCGACGACGAAGACGAAAAGTAAGACGAAGACGTTTTATGAGCACTGTCCCCCCTCGTACTGTCGACCGTGGCATGGCAAATGCCTGAAGAGAATTTTCAAAGTGCAGTTTTCTCTGTATGGCTGGTAAAAAGCATTTTGGAAACTGGGTTTCACTTAACAAGCAAAATATTTGCAGCAATTTCCTTAAACATTTTCTTTTTGTTTTTCGGCACATGTGTGTGTGTGTGGTTTTGTGTGTGTGTGTGTGTAATAGCAGACATTTGCATGCTTTCTGCATTGTTTGTTGCCAGCGGCCAAAAAACAACAATGCCAAGAACTGAGCGAGCCTTCAACGCGTCGCCTCGTGTTGCCCCCAAATGCTGCAAGTACTTTAAGGCGCCCTCTTACATCATCATCAATCAAAGGCCCTCGAGCTACTATTGTTGTTGTTGTGGTTGTTGTTGTTGTAGCCTC
Source organism: Drosophila subquinaria (assembly GCA_037043405.1). Classification (NCBI taxonomy): domain Eukaryota; kingdom Metazoa; phylum Arthropoda; class Insecta; order Diptera; family Drosophilidae; genus Drosophila; species Drosophila subquinaria. Next base: position 188,839 of record JBAMBL010001809.1, read on the forward strand.
TTTGACTGTTGTTTTAATTAGAACGTTGCTAATTGTTTTAGTAGCATACTTTTGGGGGCAGCTTTTGTTGTTGTTGTTGCTGTTGCCTCTGGATAAAACTGTGTTACGAGTAGTTGTTGCACGTCCAGTGCGATAATTAAATTTTCGTTATAATTTATGTATACGAGAGCGTATGCTGCTAAAACAGCTGCTGCTAAGCAAATTTATCTACTCGTTGTTTTGGAATGGTGGGGGAAATGTATGTAATGTGTAACTAGGCAACAGTTGGGCCAAAAATAGTTGAAGAGAAAATGCAAAGCACATGCGAAAAACAGGTGGTAAACTATGCAAAGTTAAAGTGATTTTAATTTCATTTTCAGTCTAGCTAATAAATATGCAAGTTACAAGAAAAACATAAATTTAGATTCCCTAACTTAATTTTCAGAAGCTATGGCTCTGCAAAGTTTTAATGTGATATTTCATAAAGGGAATAAAGCTACATAGGTTGTCTGTACAGTAAATTATTGTATTTGATATCTTTATCAACATTTCAATAAACAACGTTTTAATATGAAGCAAAAACTTGAAAGTTAAACTTTTTATAATGCTTATTCATCAAAAATCTTTAAATTTACTTTAATTTATCCTATCTGATTGATGAAATTATTCAGAAACAAATTATATTTATTGCAAATTTTATATTAATTTTTTTCAGACTTAACTATGTATACTTAACTATGTAAGTGGAAAAGTTTATTTTCTCAAAATAATACCATCAGTTCATTTATTCTCTTACCAAGAATTTTTTAGAATAAACTGAGTTTCTAGCCACCCCTCAAGTTGTATGTCAATCTTTAGTTACTGTGCTATTCTCTTAAGAGTTTCCTTTTTAATTTAGTTTCAACCACCAAAGTTGTGAAAACTACAGAACGATTTTATCATTGTCGCCTCGACGAAGTCTACTTCATTTCAAGAGAATTGTATTGCACAATATTCGGTTGTTTTTCCATTTTTGTGTCGAATAGTAACTTCTCCGTGTTGAACGCAAATGAGTCAAATTAAAGTTTGGTAAACGATTCGTGTGCAGCAAATTGTTTCCGGGGATGTTGTGAAAAGTTTTTGTTTAGTTATGAATCATAACGACGCACAACAAAACACAGGCAACAACAACGACAACAACAACAACAATATGACAGTACGACTATGGCTATAAATTCTCGTCGTTTAGAACATTTTTTTTTCCAGCTCCGGCAGCTGGCAAGGGTTGTCCTAGGGCGTAGATAGAGGGGGGAGTGGTTTTTGACAATGACTCACAAGTTTAACTAAATGAATTGCTTTTTTTTGTGACAACTGCGAGGGGTGTGTGTCATGTGTGTTTTTTTGACACTCTTTCTAATTGTGTAGACAAAGGAACCCTCCCACTCGGTGGCTTACGACGCCCCTGGGCTATGGAGTGACATTGCCATGTTCATTCATATTGTAAACATGTCGGGAGTCAAGATTTTTGTGGTTAAATGTGAAATGCAATAAATGCAAAGAGCAAGAGCAAACGATGCATTGGCATCAACGTCACTACCAAATGCTGTTTTCCAGTTGAAAAACTGAATAACATTTTCACACACACACACACACAGACAGACAGAAAAGTGTCTGGTTGTGAGCTGAACAGTTGAACTGGCCTGTTGAACTGAGCCAAGCTGCATATAAAGTGCAAATAATATAAATAATTCAAAACACACGAGAGACTGAGCACCACACACACACACACACACACATTTGCATTGACACACTTCAAAGTCCAAATACCAGGCCACCACCCCCCCATCCCTTAACCCCACCCCTTTGGCAAACACCCACTAAATGCATTACAATGCCAAATGCAACACACTCAAACTCAAACTCATGCCACAAACCGAATGTGCAAATACTTTTAGACACTCGTAGCATCTGTGTGGGGGGTGGGTAAAGTGGTGGTGGAGGGGGAAGGTAGAACAGAGGGGTAGACTCGTATATTCATCTATCTAAGCAGTCGCCCACTCAGTCAGTCAGTCAGTCAGACAGTCGCAGATACTTTTGCACTGCTGCTCCACATTCCCATTTGGGCACCTGCAACCGCAGTTAGTCACTCTCCCTACCTTTCCCCTTCCCACTACACTCTTTTTTTCCCTTTCCCTTTCCCTTTCCCCGCTCCTGCCATTGGCAACCCCTTATGGAAACATGTGTCCAATACTTGGCGTTGTCTGTGGATGCAAATACAACTAAGTATACTCGTATGCAATTGCACTTCGTTCTGGCCAAAATCTTGCAGCCAACTTGATGCCAACTGAGCGTCAGAGTCACCCACATACATAGACAAATAGACAGACAAACCCACATACACACACACCACCTACACACACACACTCGCTTGCCAAACGCAAACTTTTCACATTGAATTTTCCGGCACAGCGCATCGAACGACAAAATCCACATGAAGTTTGCATAGGTGTAAGTGTGTGTAAAAGTGTGTGCAAGTTTGTGTGTGTATGTGTGTCAGTTATTCTAGTCTCTGTTTTTGTTGAGCTCTCTAGAGAGCATCTTGAGTTTGCTCTAAAATTTGAGCTGACTTTCAAGAATTTTATTGAAAATAAACTAATTTGTTTTATATTTTAATTCCTTTTTCAATTTATTCCTTTTTTTTAAATTCCTAAAATCTTGAAATCAAGGGGGTATTTGTTTTATTTAGTACTGAAAAATATGCGAAATTTTTTTATCAAGCTTGTCTTCTTGTAGAACATATTTCACCTAAGGGGCCAACTTTATAAGAGCTTCAATATGTATATATTTAATTTGGTCATAAATATTTGATATTAATTGAAAAATATTCTAAAATTAAGTAGGAAACAATGCTAAGCAAACAAAGCATTATCAATAGTTTTCAAATTGCTTTCACATCTTAAGGGTCAAAGTCAATAGAATGTTTGGCTTTCTAACTTATAATCTGAACTGTCAAATATTGAATGAAAACATTCAGTCTGTCAGTCAGAAAAAGGAGATGATTGGCTTCTTATGAGAGTAATCGCTTAAATCAAATATTGAATGAAAATAGCCTGCAAATCAGACAGAAAAATGTGTGTTTAAGATGAAGTAATCGTTTAAATTAAATAAATTCTATTTTTTTTATTTTATTTATTTATAAATAGTTTACTTACAATGCACATTGGGCGGAATTGCCCGTCTTTTGGCAAAAACTCTAATCTTAAAGCTAGAAACTTGAAACTTGGAGAATTTCCTATTAAAATTATTTGTGAATTTTGAATATTTTTTTTTTAGATTTGGACCAAGCCCTTCACCTCCCCCTCCCACTCCGACTATGAGAAAAAAGTGTAATATATTTATATAAAATCGTAATGTAAAGCTAGAGACTTGAAACATGGCATGAATCTTAGTTGGGCTAAAGTACAATTTATATTTTTTTCGGTTTTTAAGTTTGACCTAAAAAAAATGGACCCCCTTTTCGCTTTATCCACGACTCATTGAAAAATGTATATTTTTTTTTTAAGAGCTTCAATATAAAGGAAAATATTTCAAACTTTGCATGATTGCTAATCAGACTAAACTATAATTTATAATTTTCTTTGTTTTTTCATTTGACCATGTTCCTACCCCCTTCCCCATCTAACACCTGGGAAATATCCAATTTTAAAGCATAAAAACACACCAACTTCTACTGGAATATTTCGAAAAACCGCAAAATTCCGCCTTTGATTTAAACTCTACATAAATATATACATAATAACGCATACTACTACATAAGCACTTTTTATAATCCACGTTTATCTTGCTAGATATACTCCACGAAACACAACTATATTGAGGTTAGATTCGACAAAAATTATGGTTTATTAATAACATTCAAAACATAACGAAACAAAAGCACTTATAATGAAACACATATACAACACTTTCCTACATACCTTGGTGATCATTTTCCATTTTAAACTATTTAGATTCTTCAAACCGTTTAAAAATGGGAGACTGTCAAACAAATATGAAATTTTCAAATCGGACCACATGCAGACAACGCGTGGCACAAACAGCTGAGTTTGAAGGGCTGGTGTTAAACGAGGGATGCATAATAAAATTTAAATTTATTGTTTTCGATGAGGAGGGACAATTACTTACTGGAAAAAATATTATAACCATAAAAATATTATAAAATAGAATTTAGACTTTTTGCCAAAAAACGGGCAATTCCCGCCCAATGTGCAATGTACAATTATGCTTTTTTTTATTTTCTTCCACTAAGAGAGTATTCACAGGCCAACTATATAAAATATTTTGTTTTGCCAACAAAAAGTTTGTGAAGCGTAAAATGCTACAGTTGGTCACAGAAAGTTGCTGCCAGCCATATGATATTTTTATTTGCACATCGGGACATTTGAAATTCCAGTTCGTGTGATGGCTCATTAGGCAGCAAATACTCGTGAAACCTTTGAACCACCTGTGCACCACCTGAGCCACCAGATGCGGGATTTTTCATTCGTGTTAAGCTGCTGTGTCAAATGCTAATTAAAATCAAGCGGCATTCGCTTGTATAAACAGATAACCCGAGCTGGGCGGAAATGAGGGGCAGGTAAACTAAAATCACAGGACATCAACGAAGCGCCAACGCCAACGCCATCATCATCATTATCCTTGTCATCGTCAACAGCAATCAAGATAAAAGATAAGTTAAATGCCGAGCGGGCAAAGTGGTGAAGATGAAACATCCCATCGAGCAGAGGAGGGAAACTGGAACTCTAGCTGGTCCAGTGCAGAGGATGTTCCTCATCTGCCTGCTCATCCAACACTTCTCCTCCCATTGCTTGTTTGTTTTGTAATAAAGTCCTGGACGAGCCGACGACACGGCTCTTCAGTTCGCATCAAAGCAAACTTTGAGCTGCCTTCGGTTTTTCGGCTAGTGATTTGGACGCTTGATTGCTTTCACTCATCCCGAAGCCCATTCCAATTCCATGGATCTCATCCTGGGCCGTTGTACGTGCAAAGCACCAAAGGACATGCTGTTATGGGTGTAAGCGTGTATATGTGTGTGTGTGTGTGTGGGTGCATGTTAATTTCCATCTGCCTGATTGAGGGGGTGTGTTTCTATCTCTGTCTCTATCTGTATCTCTCCGTCTGTCCGTCTGTCTGTCTGTCGTGTCGAGAGCTCCATAACAACACGTTCGGCTCATAATTTGGAGTGAAAATTTTCAATTAAACTTAATTGCATTAAAAGCGAAGGGTTCAATCTGTCGTTATAGTCGTTCTCTCTCTCTCTCTGCTTTATTGTTGTTGTCCTTACTTTTTAACTTGTGCCGCGCCTTCCCTTATTTTTCGTTTAATTTTCCCCCCCTTTTATAGTTGTTGCTTTTTACGGTCTCTCGAACTTTTTTATGCTGCAATAGGTTTAGCTTTTGTGTGGTTGGGGGCGTGGCAGGGAATATTTACACTCCTCGTTAAATATCAAGTCAATTTTGGTGTGCTCTCAAAAGTCATTTTAAGTTTTCCTATTAATAAATTTTAATTTTATAAACATATTTGAATTCATTTTCGACTTTTGATTACAAACTGATGGGATAATAATTTTGTAGTTTTATAGAGAAATTAAATGGGGAGTTTTCAGACTGTTAAGATCAAAAAGTTTGCAGCGCATTGAGGGAGTGTTGACATTAAATTTAATTTGAAGTTCGGAATCTACAATATTGATGAATTTAGTAATACAATTTGAAAGGAAAAAATAATATTTTCTTTCATGTTTGCATATTAAACTTTTCAGTCTTTATCTACAATATATGTGTTGATTAAATTGGCACATATTAAATACGTTTGATGAGATCACATTTGCATATAGCTTTTCAAAGATCGGTAATTAAATACTTTCCAATTATCAATAATGTTAAATGTGCAGAGACAAAAATTATGTATTTTAACAGAAACAAATGCTTAACAGCTGTAAAAAAATTTGGTTATGTTATGTCTCGCCGAAAATGTTAACGCTCTGGTAGCTCTGTCGATTTGCTTAGCAGAAACGTGCTCTCAATGTTAACTTTGGGCATGTTAAGCTTTAACAGATACATTCTTAGGCGCTGTTAATTTTCTGTTTCTGTAATCATGGCAACAGTGCTTAACTGTTACTAAGTTGAACATATTATTGTCAGCTCAGAAATTACTATATTTCATTACATAATTTGGTATTGGCAATAAATAAGAATTCCAATTGAATTATTTATAGACAAAAAAGAAAAACTTGCATTCAATTGATTTATGACTCTCTGAGGCTCGTAATAAGCAAGGGTATGAATACTGAAATGAAAGTCTCGTTTTGGTCAGCTTTACATTAGGTGCTTTATCGTCGCCATTTCCGCAATTTGGGCAGGTTTTCCACTGCCCACATTGGAGGCTTTTCCACTTGCCACATGCCGCATTCCACTTGCCACATTCCACTCAATGTAAGCGTCAAACAAACGTTTTACTTTGCTTTTTGTGTGTGTGTAAATTGCAACGCATAAATCTTTGTGACAAACACCCAACACACATAACACACTCAGTCAGCACACACACAACAGACCATTGAGAGTCGCACACTCCAAAAATACAATAGAAGTGATGCGACAGCCATTTTTCAAAAACAAAACAGTCTGAAAATAAAAGCAAAAACGAAACGGAATTGAATTGAATTCAAGGAATGAGTGAGAGGACAAACTTTGGTTAGGAAAAACAGAGAAAATAAAGCATGCAAAAAAAGGGAATGGAAATGGAGAAATGGAGAAAAAAGTGTCACACACTTGATGTAAAAAAAAGAAGGCAAAACGCATGATTGTCTTAATGGCTTCGACATGTTTGCAAAACGACTGTCAAAAGCAGCCACGTCAGGCGTCAGACTTCACATGAAATCACCAGCAAAGACAAAGACAGAGAGAGATAGGGATAGGGAGAAAGGGAGAGAGAAAGATAGATGGGTAGCAAGGAGTTGAAGAATTGTTTCTATGCCTTTTTGATTTGCTCTCGCTTTGCTCTTCAGGACATGCGATTGCGAGACACTTGAGCTTGTCATATGCCTCCATTCCATTCCTACTGCCATTCCTACTGCCATTTCTACTGCCATTTCTACTCCCTTTACTGCATCACTTTCCCATCTTGCCATTGTCTGTGTGGCATGACAGAAAGTCACTCAGTCATGCAACCAGCCACAGCAGCACTTGATACTGCCCCGTCTTTAAATTTCTTCCCTTTTTTCTTGTTTTTCTCTTTTTTTCGATTTTGGTTAGTTCAGACACAGTTCCCCCTAATTTGAAACGCAGACACTTAAGCTTTTGGCTTGCAAATTGAATTTCTCACCTGAACGCATTGACATGTCTGCATGTCTGTATAGTAATTATCGTTATCGATATCGCGTATACGCACTGTTGTGCACTGGTCGTAGGAGGGAGTATATGGCACATTTAACCCTCGTTAAGCAAAATCGAAATTAACGCTTTATGTGTGTTTAGTCCATGTGAAAAAGGACACTTTTTAAGGCTTCCATTCACTGCTCTCCTCCCCCCGCCCCCTCGTGCTGTCCGTGTTTTGTCTATGAAGTTATTAAAAGTAAATTAGGGTTGACTGTAACCAGCTAACGAAACCCGAACCAGTTGTCATCGTTGGATGCGGGTGTGGGGCGGTTGTTTGCCTGGTTGCTTGTCACCAGCTACTGTCCTCTGCCTCCTGTCCCCCTTGCCCCTTTGCCCCTTTCTCTTCACTTTAACTTGCACCCACTTTGTAAGGGTTGCGTGCTTTTCACGCGTTTTGCTTTTCTATTTTGTTGTTGTTGGGCATTTGTTGTATTTGTTGTTGTTGTTGTTGTTGTCCTTGTTGTTGCTAACTTAATTGTCAACATGGGAATTTTTAAGCTCAACAACAACTTGCATAGTTTAGCTGATAGATGACTACAAAAATATGCAGAGTGTGTGTGGAGAGTGAGTGTGAGTGTGTGTGTTGGGTGTTTATGTCTGGGATTTATGTCGAAAAGTTTCAATTATTTTCAGATTTGTTTAATTACGCATGCATAGCGTCTGCCTACAACACTCCAAAGCAACAACAACAACAACAACAATGACAACAACTACAAATTGATTTTTAAGTGTTTGCGACTAGAACGTTGTTTGTCAATCAACTCTTAATTAAGGACGTCGCAACTTGCATGCCGCAAACATACTTCGAGTATCTCAAGTTTCAGCCACATTGACAGACTATGTCATACCCTAACCTAAGCGGGATTAAAGCATTTCTGTACAGTGTCTACTATTTAAATTTCAGATTAAGGGAAAAGTATTTTTAAACTATTTGCAATGAAAAACATAAAAAGGAAAGTAAAAATAATAATAATAAGGCTTACAGATAATATATTTCCAAAAAAAAATTTTTTTTTTATTATTATTTTTATTTATTTAATTAGTTACTATATAGCTTCAGTCGAAGCTGTAATCCTCCATATATTTATTTAAGTAAAAAATGTAATTATAGTGTGTTAAAGATAAAAATATAAATATGATTCGAGTAGAAATATTTAATTTTTTAGTTATATTATTTATTTTTTATGCTTAAAACTTATATTATTATTATTATTTTTATTTATTTACTAGCAATTACCAAAACAGGTAAAAATGAAAATAAAAATATAATTGTATGAGATAAAGATAATTTTTGTGGCAAAAAAAATGAGTAATACTCATAGATTATTTGCTTGGTTATTTATTTTTTTAATTTAATCTTTTCTGTAAGTCGAATATACCCTTCGAGACCCCTTTTGCTAGAGCACTCTTATATGTAAACTATGTTGCTGTGCACACACACAAATGTCTCTTCAAATCAGCCACAAAACTGTCGCAAATAAGTTAACACACGTCTGGTAGGCGCAATGACGAGGGGCGTTTCAAAGAGAGAGAAATACACACACACACACACACGACACACACACACCTTTGAAGTGCAACAGCCGCGAGCAAAGTTGAAAAGTGCGCTTGTTAACATTCCTTAATTGCTGTTGTTGCTGTTGTTGTTCCTGTGCCGTGAGGCAGCAGCAGCAGCAGAAAGAGAGGGAGAGAACAGAGAGTGAGACAGGAGGAACAAGGATGTCGACAAGGACGACAATGACGAGTGCAATTATACAAAAACTACTTAGGCGCGCATCCTGCCTGGCAGGCAAAGAAGACGCAGACACGACTCAACTCAACTCGACTCGACTCAACTCGACAGGACTCAAGTCGACTCCTTATTGCTGCTCCTGATGGTCCTGACAAACAGGCAACAGCAGCAGCGCAACAAAATTGAAAGAAAATTCACTTTCGTGTTGTAAATTTGTAAACATCCTTGAAAAAATAGCTAGAGGCAGACTTGAAGTTGAATTGTTTGGGGGTGACAACTACAGAAGATATCCTTAGGGAAACGGGGCAGAGAAAGGAGAGAGGGAGAGGGAGCTGTTGATGACAGCCGCAATGCAATTTGCAGTGCATCTTCTATTATAATGCCCAGCACGGGCAAAGCTGAAGCACTTTGCCAATTACCAATGGTAACCAGGCTCTGATCAGCTCAGCTCGGCTCAGAACCAGAGACTTGTCCTCTTTGCAACGGAGGAGCATCTTATCAGGCCTCATTGATGGCCAACAACATTTGTCATTAAGTCAATAAGCGCATTGTGCTTAAATGTACATAAAATAAAGCCCAGCTCCTGTTCCTGCTCCTGCTGAATGCCATTAAATTCTGAGAGGACCTCAGGTTCTTTATGTGTTTGTGCTCATGTGTTTTGTCTCCTTCTTTACTTTTTTTGGAGGGGACAACAAAGCCGATTTATGCCCAATTGGATTTGCTGCTAAGAGCCACAATTCATGTTTTTGTGACCGGATGCCTATTAGGGCCTCTCAACGTTGCGAATTGCCGACGCTTTTTTAATAAATATAAAATGTCCTGTCCCCCATACACAAAAGAAGCGAACAGAAGAGGAATGTAAGGTAAGTCAACAGAAACAGAAACACAAAGCAAATGCTAAGCATTGATAAGCGTCCAGTCTGGGGGTCAGAATGTTGTCCTCGTTGTCCTTTAACACTGGCAAGGACATGGTCCAGTCCATTCATAAGGAGCGACCATATCGTTTTTGGCTGCTCATTCATTTCATTCATTTGATTTGCTTGTTAAAAAGCTCAAGTTTTATGGCCATTTCTTTTCTTTTGACAAGTCCCAGGCATATCGATTCACAGATAGTCCAACAAAGTTTTCTCTAAGAAAGAGAAGGAGATGGAGTCGAGAGAGAGAGAGAGGGGAAGTAGGAAGCAGGAAGTAGACTTGACAATCTGCTGGCCTGGCATTTGGGCGTTCATCATCGCCTTTGCTGACGTTGATAAATTATTCACGGCTCTGGGACAACAGCTGAGGCCATCAAACTAGGACGACTTGGACAAGGAAAAAGCAACAAATGGCCAAGAAAAAAGTGTTGCGCTCTTTTAAGCGTCAGTTTTTGGCCTTGCCGAGATTTTTGCAGCTCAAAAGGCAATGAGTTGGCTAAAATTATGACTCTGAGGCGTAAAGTCATAAAAATATATATATGTATACATCAATATACTGACTTACATACTAAAGAAGAAGAAAGATAGAGAGAAAACAAGGGGTTAAGAAAATGGGTTTTTCGTCATGGCATTTAAAATTTATGTGCCTCAGTTGCTGCTGCCTTGTGGCAGAATCTGTGGCACAAGTGAAGCAGTTAAAGGCGTTGTTTAAGCTCTTTGGGCGATGTTAACTGGGAATTTGTACAGATACACTAAAGTTTTAGCACTGTTTTTTTGAATGGTAAAGTCTTAAAAGATTTAAAAATAAACACTTGAAGACTGTAGGAAAAATATGTTATTTTCATACTTTTATATGATTAAATTATTGTACAACAGAAACTATTATATAGAATGGTTATATCACACAGTAAAACAGTTTAACATTTTGTTTACTCATTTATGTAATTTAACATTAATTTCGATTTTGAACTCTTATCTTATAGTCAATGCATTGTCATTTGCAATGTTAGCAAGCGAGTGAGAGAGCTACGATCTGTGTCTGTTGAATTACATACGTGACTTTTAACAGCAGCATGTTAGCACTAAGGAGACAACTTTGTAACAGAATTATGTAAGTTTAAATTAGTTAGTTATGTTACTGTCTCTTACTCTGTAAAGTTGACATTAGCAATGCTAATTTACCATACAATACTGTAACATAATTCTGTTAATTTAATTCGAAATTTCAAATTCAATAGCCAAGCCTGTTAATATCAGATAATTAATGATGCCTTTATTTTTTTTTATGAAATTAAAACATAGTAATTTAAGGTATTTATTACACTTTTTATATAGCAATTTCCGTTTCATATTAAAACTTTACGAAAGTTTGCTTATTTTTTTGTTGCTTATATTTTTGCTCGTAAAATCATAACCTACATTTAACATATTTTTTATCTACTCAATACTCAGCTGCTTGTAAAAGCTGCTTACGCAAAAGCCCTTGCAATTTCATACTGAATTGACAACTTTGACATAATTGACTGCAAGCGAAACGAAAGAGACGCGACGATAGACAGAAAGCGAGAGGGAGAGAGATGGGGAGAGAGAGATGATGATAGACAGGAGACAGGCGAAAGCGACTAAAATGATGTTAAATAAAATCATAACAACTCATAAACACCGCAAGTCCTTGAGCTGCCTTTAAGAGCGTACAAAATGTGTACGCAGAATAAAAATTAAAAACCGCACTCAGCCATAATGAGAACTTGGCGCGAGTCAAAGGCGACAAGGACGACGATGGCGATGGCGATGGCGATGGCGATGGCGATGACAGTAACCTGACTATTTTTATATAACAATTTTATAATATTTTTAGCATATTTTCTCTTCTCTTTTTTTGCCTTGTTTTGCTTCTTGCCCCACTTCTGTTTCGCCTTTTAGTATTGCGCGTGCTTTGGTTTTGGCCCTCATCTTCTTTAGCACATTAAAATGTCAATGACACTTTGCGCGGGGGCGTTGACGGTTGCATAGCTCAAGGGTCGAAAGGGTAAGCATTTGAAAAATGCGCGAGAAATTCGAGCAAGTGCCAACAGGCAACAGCACCAGCAACAGCAACAGCATCAAAAGTCCGAGACGATGACGCCGTCTCCTTCAAACAGACTCCTCCAGACAACGGCATACTTAACCCGTACTCGGACCCCGACCCCGACCCGGACCCGAACCCGGATCCGGACACACACCCAGACACCAACTGTCCGTCGGTCACTCAATGCTTTATGATTGCTTTGGCGCCAGGGTCGCCACAATAAGAACAAAATGAAAGGAGTAAAATTCCAAAGTTGCCATAAAAAAATATGCTCAACACTTGTTTATGTCCGAGTTGTTGTTGCTGTTGTTGTTGTTGTTGTTATTATTGTCGTCTCGGCCATTCTCAAGTTATTTCGCAACATTTCAATGGGCATATTAAATATGATGTTCAGTTGATGTTATTTATGAATCACAGATGATAAAAGTGCACAAATTGTGTATTTTAAATAAAATATTTTAGTATTTTGAGTGAACAACTCTAAATAAAAGTTCGTCGAACGTGGAATTTGATAAAGTTTTCTTATAAATTGAATTTTATTTTACATGAAACATATTCGATCGCTTTAAATGTTATATAAATGTTTTTTTTAATATTTTTAAAATAATAATCTTTAAAATCACAAAAGAAGTATTAAGTATAATTTAAGTTTAAGAGAAAATACATAAGTTTTCCAGATTTATGCCTCTTATAATAATCAATTCTGCTACAGTTTTAATTAATGTTTTAAAGTGTATTACCACTTCGGCTTGGTCAATAAAGTTGCATATTTTTTGTGTTTTTGTTTTTACTCCGTTTCGCTTCGCTTTTTATGCCATTTCAGAGGCACTTTAAACTTTTGATAGCCTCGTTGCGCCTTGGCAGCTGCTTCAGAAAATTTACTAGCTCAATTCATTAGGCGCAATTGGCCGCTGTTGTTCTAGCCGTTGTTGCTTTTGGCCTAGTTTAACGCATAATGGCATGAAATATGTTTTCATGTGGCAAACAATACGGTGTGTGGGTAACACAAAGGCTCAGCGGGTAATCATGTCAAGCTGTGCCAGGATTAGCGCAACAGGAACAGCAATTGCTGTTGATAAGCATTGTCGACGTTGTTGTTTCTATTGTAGATATTGTTGTTATTGCAGCTGATTGAGATGGTGTGAGTTAAAAGGAGAAATCACTTAATTAACTTAATCAAAATATTGCCATTATTTGAGGCGTTGAAAGGCAACGAATAACAATCGAGCTCAGAGTCCTGCATATCACATGTGTGTATCCTGCTACATGTGGCTTTTGTTTATTTACACACACACAGGCATAAATAACTTCATGTACACATACAGTCATAAAAGATACGTTAGATAAATAAATAAATATGTCCATGCCTAATGATTTGTTTGTCTAAGGACATGTGTATTTATGTGCATTTATTTGTGTGTTTGCTATTTGTATTATGACAGGCAATCCATTTGATGCAGAAATTAATTAAAATTTGCGAATGCCTCCAATTTGGAATTGTCTGTTCATTTGCCTCAAAAGGCAAAGCTATTTCGACTTTATTGCTTAAATTTATACTTAATTGCGAAAGCATCTCCAATGCGACTGAATTAAAGTTATCGTAATAAACTGAATTGATTTATTTTCTATTAGACATCTATTACTAATTATTGCAACTTTAACTTCAAAATTATATGAGTTGTTTGCATGACTTATTTTCTATTAAGGTCTATCAACAAAACAGAGCTTAAGTTGAATAGTTATTACTTGCAAAGAAATATTTTCATTTATGACTGGGATTTTTTTTACAATTTTAGTTAAGCTCTTAATACTATTCCAGATTTACTTGGTGTCAACTCTAGTTTAAAATGTAGTTATTGCAAGTTTTAATCGAATGAAGGCAAACATTTATTTTTTAATATTACCAAGAAAACTGAAGAGTTAATAATTGAATAGTAATAAAATTATATATTTTTTACAATTCCGCTTTTGTACAAATTGAAATAAAATTTACAATGTATTTTTTTAAGCAGATTAAAACGTAATCCCGTTCAACAAAATATAAGAGTTAAAGTATCTTTCTATTTTATTTTGTATTTAATATTTGAAAATCTAATAAACTGCAAATTCATTTCAATTACTTCAACTGCCACAAATAACAAAGGTTGCCAAGTAATTTAAGAGAAAAATACCTTTTTGATACGAATTCGCTAAATTCGCATTTAGTCTAGATTAAGTATGAACACAAAGGGTAAACTGGTACATAATACATTTGGGCTTATTACCAAAATTACCCGGCCAAAAAAGAAGACAACAAAGAAAAGCCAGAAAAGAGCATGATGAGAATTGTTTGCCATTATTTGCAGGCCTAAACCCCTTTGGCAAAGTCTTAAAGGCAGCGGCAACAGCATTGGCATTGTCTTGGCCATATAAAATAATTTTAACCCTTTTTTAAAGTAATTTAACGCACCAAAAAGCACAGGCACATCATGTTAACATGTTTAGTGGAGGCTATAACAAAAGTCGAAGATAGATGGGGGAAAGAAATCATGAAATGGGGTAAGATAACAGTCTGGGGCACATTGATACCGGCGGGCAACATTTCATGCCACTTATCAAAGGCAACAATTTAGGTTAAATACTCATTAATATTCCGGTCTGCAAAAGTTTTTGGCAAATAAATTTATGCCCGACGCTTTTGGCCGCAAGGCACAAGACAGCAACAAATATAAATATAGGCGCACGCACACAGACACACATGTATGTATATTAGGCGTGTCCCTTATTTGGTTAAAGTCAATATTTTTAAACGCATACGGGCTAGTTCTGTTGTTAGGTCCCAAAGCACTCAGAAATAAATTTTTACCTCAATCGGAGTATGATAACCCGTGCCGACTTGGATCGGAAAAATTAAAGATTATATGAGACAAAAAAAAAATTTTTTTTTTTTTTTAATTTTTTATTTTTTTATTTTGTTTATTAGGTCCTAAAGAGCTCAAAACCAAGTTTTCACCTTAATCGGAGTACCGATAACCCATTCAAATTTGCATCGAAACATGAAAAAACAGTATTTTAACACTGATTATACATTTTTCGATGATTTTTCATGTTTCGATGCAAATTTGAATGGGTTATCGTACTCCGATTAAGGTGAAAACTTGGTTTTGAGCTCTTTAGGACCTAATAAACAAAATAAAAAAATAAAAAATTAAAAAAAAAAAAATTTTTTTTTTTGTCCCATATAATCTTTAAATTTTCCGATCCAAGTCGGCACGGGTTATCATACTCCGATTGAGGTAAAAATTTATTTCTGAGTGCTTTAGGACCTAATGAACAGAACTAGCCCGTATGCGTTTAAAAATATTGACTTTGACCAAATAAGGGACACCCTAATGTATATATATATATAGAGAGAAAGCGAAAGGCAGAGAGAGAGAAAGACACACACGCACACACACAAATTAATTTTGTTGTGGGGCCAACGAGGCGTATGGTTGTTGTATTTGCTTGCAGTGCTTTTCGCCTTTGCTTTAACCTACTTTCGGGTGCCAGCAAAACAAACAGGCCAAGACAACAGTTCACAAAACCAGCTGAATAGCAGCGAAGTTCATTTCATGCAATGAAAATGATAATTGGCCCAATGCTTCCATGCCAAATGAATAATTTATAAATTAAGTTAAAGAAAAGACTGAAAGTTTAACGCCCCAAGAATAAACGTGGAGCACAAAAGTTGGCCAAAAAAAGAAAAATAAGAAAAGTATTTAATTTGTGTTATTTGATGTTGCACACTCAGCAACACACACACGCACACACACACACACATCGAATCCGTGGAAGTTGCTGCCACTAAAATGCCAATAAATTTTGCAATGTTGCCCAACAAAAATTTATTGCATTCTTTTTGAGCGGCGGCCGCGTGAGCTTTTACTCTGGATTTATTTATTTACTGCTCCATGGCGAATTTTTCCGTGCGCTGATAAAAATTTTGACATGCCAAACGAGCCGCGGAGGAAGCAAGCCAACAAAATGACAGGATATTATTCAATTGAATTCGTTTACATGCATCAAACTACATAATAATAAAAAAGCCCTTAACCAAAAAAGAGGCAAAAAGACGGGAGATAACAAGTGGAAGCGTTGGCGAGTAGCGGGGTTGACTAAGAGATACTCTGTATGATTTTACATTGTCATTTTCTGTTAAACTAAATAACATGTTGAAAGTTATGTGCATTGTTAATACTGTCTTCCTAAAATCGCTTGTTTTTTGTGATACTCCATTCCCAAATTTGCACTAAGGGTATTAAAATACGCAAATTGAGCTTCCGCTAAGAGCGGACAAAAAATAAAGAATGCTCTTAAATAAAATATAATAAAATAACAACGTACACTATATACAAATATATATTTTAGTACAATATCGTATGATATATCTTTTGTAATATTTTGCGGCAAAACGCTTTTGTTTTATGTCGCTTCGTTTCCGTTTCCGCTTCATCTTGGAGGGTCGCCATTTACATGCTCTCTTATTGTTTTTTTCCATCTAACATTCATTTCTGGGCCTTATTAAATGCGCATATTTTATGCAACAGTCCAAAAAAAAAATACAGAAACAGAAAAGCAAAGAACTCAACAGAGATACAAGAGCTACAAGAACTCATTCATAATTTGCTTTGGCCTCGGGCTCTAACTCTGGCTCGTTTCATATATTTTTTTCGTCTTCTTTTTTTGCCTAATTTGTTTGGGTTGTTAGGCAGCGACTAGGGAGCGTCAGAGCAGGGCAGAAGGAGAGGGAAGGGAAGGGGAGAAGAGGCAAAGTCAGTGCGGAAATTGTTTTGTGGCTGGCAAAAGTTTTCGTATGAAAGCCAAGCAAATAAGTTTATTTGAACGAAAGTAAATGAGAGTTAAGTGAAACTTAACTAGGAGATATATGTATATATATTTGGTAAGCAAAAAGCGGTTAATCAATACATTAGCTCATAACTAGTTCAAGTAACTAAAGTTTGTACTTGACTTTGGCCGCCCAATTGGCTAGAGGTACTTTGCAAATCCTATGGGATCATTTTTGATACAATAAAATAACTGATTAGATTTAAGATATTTTATGCTTTTTTCTTACAAATATAATAATTATTATAATAATTTTGTTTTATAATTCAAACATGAAAACTATTTTGTTGTAATTTTGTTACTCTTCATAAAAAATCAGCACAATGATTTACTTATTTTCTTGACAATTTCTAAATAAGTCTTATCTAAAGTAATGAAAATCGTAAAAATATTCCCAAATTTGTTGTATTTGAATACTTTCTGCAATGTTAAACCAACAGTAATATCTTTTTTATCAACTCAACGCAATAACAAATAGAAATTCCTTTACAATCCTGCAACTCGAAACTATCGTTGGAAATGCTTGAGATATATTGAAACGACACCTTTCACATTTCACATTCAACATTTGAGTCGCAACATCAGGGAGAAAAGAAATAAAAACCATTTGGATTTGTATTCAAAAGTTTTTCTTTTCGAATTGAAAAAGTTTTGCCGCAAATACTCGTACGTGTGGCAAGTACGAGTGCAAGCAAACACACACTTTAGGTCAGTCGCTCTGTTGCCTCAGCTAAATGCACCTCATTACAGTGCCACACACACACATATAGGTACAAGTGTAAGTATACATATATATAATAAATACTCATATTACATTCTGAGCCACATTTTCTATGGCAATACGAGTATTTGCAACGTGCGGCGGCACTTGAACAAATGCGAGAAACTGCACTTCAGCAACAGCAGCAGCTGCACAAACAGAATGCAACACATTCGCACACACAAACACAACACACTCACACACACATAGTGTGTAGAAAGGACTCGTGATATGGACTTACCTTGTGCATACGTCCACTTCAGCAGGAAAACGATGAATACGAAACGTAAATCCATTTTACAATTTTTTACAGTATTTCGACTTGAGATAAAATGGCTAAAAAAGCGTTGCAAAAGCATTTATTTGCTTGCCACACACACACCAGGACACACTCACACACAGGCACAAAAGGATTGCTGGCTGTGTGGTTTTTTTTAGTATTCGTTTTCCTGCTCGCTTTCGTATTCGTATTCGTTTTCGTATTCCTATTTGATAGCAAGTTTCTGCTGCAGCTTCAGCTCGGGCTTTGCCTTTTGGGCCCGGCTTTAGAATGCGCTCAGTTTGGCCATCATTTTAAGCACACACACACACAAATACACACACTCGCACACACACATATTGGCAAACAGTCGCTGAGCTTGAAAGCAGCCACTTTGCTTAAATGCTTCCGTTTCCGTTTGCTTTGGCGTTTCCGTTTGCCACCAAAACGCTGCGCGGCATCAGCATCGTTCTTGCCACCAGGTGGCAGCTTAAGTTTCGCATGTTTCGTTTGCCTCTCATCGAATTAAACACAATTATCAAAACACGTTTGTTGACGACAACCCAATAAAACCGATCCGAACCGGCAACAACTTGGCCAACAAATTTGTTTGTTTATGTTTTAAGTTCCGTGGCAAGTGGCAAGAGAACACAAGCGACACGCGTCTCAACCGTTAACCGTTGGCGGCAGTAACCAAAACTCAACTGAAATCCAAAGTCACAGTCACAGCCAACAGCGAACAGTTTACAGTTATGCTGCCCTTGCCCCCTCCCCCCTTTCGCTCCTTCGAAGGGTGGTGAGTTTTCCCTCGGCTTTTGTTGCGCTCGGCAACTTGCTTGCTTCGGCTGCCACAAACAGAAATTCGGAGTTACGAAAGAAATTCCTGCAGGCAGGACACAAATCAGCTGTTTTAAACCCCCTTCACCCCACCATAGTAATATTTTACGTTTATTTATTACAACATGTTTAAAATACTTTTTAAGAAATTAATTGATTAAGTGATTTAAATTGTTTGATTATTTTTATAATTTTTTTAAATATTTTACATCTTTTTTCCTTATTTATCTCATTGCAAACTCTTGTAAAGTGTCCTCTTATCACAGTTGAACTGATTAGATTTATTGTTGCTGTCGTTACGTTTTGTTTATCATCAACTTCAAGTGGCGTAAACAACATTTGTTGCTGAATCTCGAGTCTGCCGGCTAAAATGTTGAGTCTGCGCATTGCCACAAAGAGTTGCACGTTTCGGAGTTGCCAAATTCCGCTGCTCCTTGTTTGCTGACACATTTGCCGAGAGACATGGAGTTTGGGAGAACTGAGAGAATGTCTAGAGAATGAGAGAGAGCGTGTTTTGATAAAGTAACGAGTGGAATTTGAAATGTTTACAAGCAGAAAACCGTTAGATGCCAATGCATGCGGCCTAAGAAAATGTGTGGCAAGTACCGGAAATTTTGAGTTGAAATTTGAATAAATGAATTATAATAATATAAAATATAAAATATTATTATAAATTATGAACATTAAAAACAAATAAAAAATATAAGGAAATAATTTATTATCGGGGGTGCAACAGAAATCGCTTTCGCTTGAATTTCACTTGAATTTCATACAAATTTCATACAAATTTAAGTGAAATTCAAGCGAAAGCGATCTCTGTGGCACTCCAGTATATTTATTTTTGCTGTCAACTCTGCAGAACTTCTAAGCTCGATTTTCAAACAGTTCTTATTCATACTGCGTTGTTTAAAATAATATTTCATAATATAATATTTTTTGTCAAATAAGGTGATTTGGAACTAACTTTAATTTGAATTATTATTTTAAGTAGTTGTTTAAAATTTCTATATTTTATTTTTGCATCATCGAGTTTTTTGAGCTAATTTCTAACTATCGTTAAACTTTAATCTAAGGACAATTATTTGAATCTGGGAATTATATTAAAATTTATTCATAAAGCTACAACCACAAAAGATATTATTTTGTATATCGTTAAGCCCCTATTTGTTTCAACATTCCTGTTTAATATCCTTTTATCCAAAGCATTCTCTGTATCGCTTGCAGCTCAAATAGCCCGCTTTATTGGCCCAGTTAATTGAAAACTAATGTCATTTACATGGAGCAGCACAATCAAAATTAGCCCCAGTAGTTTGCCAGTGGTTGCAATCTCAAGTCAAACCACCAAACCTCCAACCCACCCAGTAACTATATATGAAGCAGTTAATCAGTTCGTCCGACTCGGACTGCAGCTATATAAACAACAATTAAAATGTTACAAATTGCACGTACAAACATCCTTCAACGTACCCCATGGACTATTTTCCATTGTTTCCATTTCTTTTCTATCTTCAATTATTTCCGATTATTGCAGGTAGAGACTTCAAATCCACGTTAATTGCTATTTTACCAAGCTATCCACCCTCTACCACAGAATGGCTTTAAACTGTATACTGGCAAGCAGAAAAATAACAACCTGAGGTCAGGAACTGATTTTCCATTCGCTTTTCAGCTCGCAACGCAGCTTTTGCTTTCCTTCAGCTGTGGGAGAAGTAAAAAATAGAAAAAAAACAACGATAAGATAGAGAAAAATTACAGTAGACGACCCAGTAAAGTAAGTTCTAGACAAGGTTGCCCGCAGGGGGGAATAGAGATGGGAAGTTGGATGATAAACTGCAATCGAAGGACGTTGACTGAATGATAAATTATACTTGACAATGGCCACTGACAACGAATGTGTGTTTTATGTATATATATATGTGTATAAGGTGCCCGCTTCTCCAGGGTGAAGCCTTGAAGGTCCTGCAGGAGTCCAGCAACAACAACAACAAACACTTGGCATGTGCGTTGTCTGTCATAAGTTTACTTTTAATACAAAAGTTTTTTCGCACTGTTGAAAAGTGATCACAATGATAATTACACAAGCGTAACAGTCGGTGGTATTTTTGGGGAGAGAGAAGGGAAGAGGGGGTGGTTATAGAGTAAGATTTATGTGCGCATGTGGTCAGATAAGGAGTAGAACTTAGCCCCAACTCAAGTATGGGGGCGTCATCACCGTCGT
Organism: Drosophila subquinaria; assembly: GCA_037043405.1. NCBI lineage: Eukaryota > Metazoa > Arthropoda > Insecta > Diptera > Drosophilidae > Drosophila > Drosophila subquinaria. The sequence goes on from JBAMBL010001809.1 coordinate 209,884, forward strand.
CGTCGTTGTCGAGTGTCGAGTGTGTTTCTGTCAGTCGACCCCTGACGAGGGGAATTGTATGGTGTAATAAGGGGGGAAACACGCAGGGAACTGGGATAATTATGATGGTTGCTATTGCTGCCTCTGTTGCTGCTGCTGCTGCTGCTGCTGTGGCAGACTCGAGCCTTAGCCCAGTTTTCACTCATTAAGGATATCCGTGCAGGAAAACAATGCCAAACTCGAAACTTGGCTGCGAGACACAAAAGCCGTTACAATATTACCGCAACCAACTACCACCGCCCCCCACTCCCTGCACACAGCACCCACAATCTGCTGCTTTTAGCCAACACACACACACACACACACACACACATAGAGCCACAATTTTCAACGCCTCCATTTCATGGAGCTGGCTTTTAATGCATTTAGTGGCTGCGGTTTTTGCGCTCACTGTGTTTGCTCTTTGGCGCGCCAGAGCAACAAAGCAGCAGCAGTAACAACAACAACAACAACAACAATAAACAAACAAAAACAATACAAATTTATATACATATACATATATTTGCAACCTCTCTTTCTAGTGGTTGCACTCTGCCTCCCTGTTGCACTCAATGCCCGAGTCTTTGGCCTTCTTTGTGAGCACAGAACTCAGAACTTGAGCTCAGCACGGAAGTTCCGGATTCGTCGCGTCCTACGGGCCCCAAACTTGCTCTGCGGGCTATCCCAAAAACTGCCATGGGGATTTGTGGAACTGCTGAGAAGAGCGAGAGAGAGACAGAGAGAGGGAGAGGAGGAGAGAGGAGGTGAGCACAGGAAAAGTGTTAATTCGTTTGCTTTGCTCATTTCTTCTTCTTCTTGCTCTTATTTTTGGCATAATTTTATTTTATTCATTTGGGCTGGCGGAATTAAAAGTTGGCATTCAAATTAAGTTGCGATGGGGTTAACAAATTAAACCGAAAACTTTTAAGTTTCTTAATAAACAAAATTAAAACTATTCCAAAAATGTTGTGACAAATTCTTAAAAGTTGTGGATTATTTTATAAGTTCAATTTTATACGATTTCCATATATTTTTTTTTAAAAGAATACACTAAACTTAAACATTTTTAATTCAGAGGTTAGAAGATTGACAATATCAAGCTGATAATATTTTGTTAGCGACAGTTTTTAAGGTATTAATTGTAAGAAATTTATAGAATCAATAAATGAAATACGCAGATATATGTACATATATACAAACAGCAAAGAAATGAAAGATGAGACAATGTTCTGTAACTTTGCCCGATGAATTTAATTTATGGTTGATTTACTGACATTTAATATGTTTAGATATAAACTCGAAAGAGATTAAGATATCAGCAATTCGATGAGACAAGCACTAAGTTTATTTTGAATGGCTTACAGTCTAAAAACAAGCCATAAATCTAGACAGTCCAAATATTTAGCAGTAAATGTACCATAAATGTTATCAGAAAATCAGTAACAAAAACTCATAATTCAAGGCCAGACAGTGTTGAGTGAGAAAGCTGCAAGAAAATGGCAGTTTGAAATGCAAATGCAAATGCAAAGGTTTTTGTGCAACCGTTGGGAAAACTGTTGAACTTTCGAGTGTGATTGATTGCAACAAAATGTAATTGAATGGCCGCAAGTTTAAGAATGTGGCAAAGAAGCGAAAGTTTTCACTTTTACTCCAGACAAGTCTGACATTGTGATGGAGAAGCGGAAAGGCATAAATAAACAGAGTGTGTGTGTGAGGGGGTCAAATGCAAATGTCAAATGTATATTCAATGTGGCATTAAAAATGCAACGATGTGCGAGCAGACGAGACAATGCTGCAAATCATAAAAATCCAAATTGCCAGACATAAAAGAAAGCAAACTGCCACAAAAGATACAATATCTTTGGGGGTTGCTAAGACATCCACTCAGCCATTGAGCTGAGCCACTTAACTGCAACAAATCGGCAAATAAGTGGAAAATATTGCAGGCCACAAATTGCCAACATTTCTTATCTGTCGAGGTTGCAGCAGCAACAACAATAGCAACAACAACAACAACGTGAACTGTCTTGGCATTTGGTTTGGAAACCAATTCGATGACCTCTTTAAATATTAATACGCGTCTTCTGATTGCACTGGGAATTGTGATTGACTTTTTAGACCTCGAACGACAGCCGACGACCCTGCAAGACACACACACCCTTGAAGAAGCACAGTCAACCCTCGCTAAATGCTTGTACACCCCTCGAACAGCAGTCAGCAGTCATTTCCCCTCTGTCACTCTCCCATTCCTCTCTTTCCTTATATGGATTGTACAAACAATTCAACCGGTGGCTGGTCCCCAGGAGATTTTCACTTGCCTAGCAAAAACTTTGCACTTGAAAATGTCTTTGGCCAAAGTTTGAAACTTGCCATACAACTTTTTTTTCCCTCCTCGTTCTTTCTCTCTTTCCGTTTCTGTAAGGTTCTTTAAGACAAATACATGTCGGGAGTGCTGCTATATTTTATTTATTTGACAGTTCGTAGCTGCAACTTTCAGTTAACATCATCCAATTAAAACTGCACACGTTGCTCGGCCCTCATTGCATATGCAGAGCCAGAGCCAGAAGCTGAACCAATTGGCCACGTTTTCCATTCTCATATTATTTTCTAAATTGGCTTTGTTCCGAAATTGTTCGAAAAAATAAAAACAAAAATCAAATAAAATCACAAAATATAATATACAAAATAACACGAATCGCAATTAAATGTTAATTTATTGAAATCAATGCAAAATTAGTTGCCAATAAACTACAATGTTGTCATTTAAATTCAGCACGTGAATATTTTATATATTTATTTACTCACAAGCAGTTTTTATTCGACACGTGAGTGTAGTCCACTTCAACGAAAACAAAGGACAGCGGAAGTTTTATTTTTTTTTATTTTGTTACAAAAAACTTAAATTTATGTAATTTTGTTTCTGCTGTTAAAGTGTATTGATAAACCAATTCAGTTGTCTTCAGCACAATTTGTTATCTGCCTAAAAACCAATGGAAATCCAACATAACGAAGGTCAAAATAATATAAAAATACTCATTTGTCACAAATGTCGAAAAAGCTGAAGCATGAAAATGTACTTAGGAACTTATCAACTTTGGGTTTATGGAAGTAAATGTGTCTCAGGTATTTTATTTGTATCTACCTGTAATAGTCGCGATTTGCCTTTAAAAGCAGAGACCTCTGACCGGTTGAGCTCATAGTTGGAAAGGATCTCGTAATGAAACAACTTGTGAGTATTGTAGCACACGTATAAGTAGATCAAAAAATACATATTTAATAAACTTATTATTTTGTAAATCTTTAAATTAATATATAAAACTATTTGTCCCGACTTACATATCAACGTGTAGCTCCAACGGTTAAAGCTAGAAAGCTGAAATTTTCACATAACAGAGCTGAGACAATATTATCGTACAATAACACTGCGCTTTGTGAAATTGGTCTTGCCAATTCGGGGTCAAAGCTCATGGAATCGCTTAATATGAAAAACTTTTTTATTTCTCAAGATATCTTAACCAAACTCACAGATTGTATATTTTTCACTGCCCGTTACATACTAATCAAATTTGGTCATAACTGCATTACTTTATCATATAGCTATCATAGCTTTTTCCGCCACATCGCAAAATCTGACTTTATTTCCCGTCAAATTACAAAATCTGACTTTTAGCCAAAGTCCAAATAATTAAAGTGTTTTTATTATTACTGTTAAACAGCGCACAGTATTTTTTCATATTTAAAAAAATAAATGTTATATTTGATATTCAGTACAATCTAGTTAAGCTGGACAACTAAAGACCAGTCTTTCAATTTGGGTTGAGCCTCCTAGTTAAATATAAACTGAGGGTTACTATCAAATTTCCTATAAACTCCCGAATGTTTGATAATTTATTTTATTGAGTTTTAATCCTTAAACTCAACATGCAAGTTTCTTCAGCAAAGTATTACTAAATGAGAGATAGAAAATATCAAAAACAAAAGGTTTTAATAATTTTTTATTAAAAAGCTTTAACTTATTGTGTATTTAGCTTAATACTTTCATTTGCGTAGGACATTTTCTAGTTAAATATTTAAATAAGTTTTCCATCATTTATTTTATTCTTATTTTACCGATAATTTTTAGTTTAATTAAATGCGGCTCCTTCTGTAGCTGAGCTTTAATATTTATCTTATATTTTATCTTATATTTTAGTATGGTTCTTTTTTGTTGAGGGGTTGCCAAATGAACATTAGCCGAGAATAGCCGTAGACTCAGATCCCGTCTAACTGTCTGCTTCTCTGGATGGTACTTCAATTTGGGTTCTTTCGCTGGCGTCTGTGTCCATTCTCACTCCAATAGCTCACATATCCGAGAGTTTTATGCCCACTTAATAGTTTTGTTTGTGCCTGGGGCTTCCAGGCAAATGACTAACCAAATTGTGAAGATGCTCGGCTCCAAGTGCTTGGTAATTTATGGGCCACAGCGTCAAAAGGCAGACGGCTGGATACTTGACAAGCGCACACAAATAACCCCTGACAGTGACACACACACACACACACTCACACACACACATACATATGTTGTAACCTTTTGGTATGTGTTTAGGTTTAAATTATATTAAACTGCCAACGTGGCATGTGTCCCATTTCAAATAACGCTCTCGAACTTTACACTCTGCAACTAGTTAAATGAGCAAATGTTGCTCGAATTCAGGTTCTGGTTGCGGTTATCTGTTGGAATTGTTTTCATAATGGCCCCTCATAGAGTACTGCTATACGTGGGTTCACAAAGCACATCCACCATTTTCCCTCGCTTCTGCTTAGACGAAAACAAAATGCACATTTATCATGAACACCCCAACTGCCAAAATCTCAAATAGCCTTGCCGCAAATTCAGGCATTTACATTTAGTAGTGCATTGCGAATGTCAAAAGTTGGAACTCGGCAAAAGTTTCAACACTTTTCTCCAAATATTAGCCCCAACCCTCCCCCTCTCACTCCTACTTCATCCCTCCACCGTTCCGGGTAGTAGCGACTCCAACGGGTAGTCTAATTTAAATTGGTTTGTTTTGTCTGTGGCCATTGCGCTTTTTTCCAGGTCCCCAACAATTACGACTGCTGACGCAACTGACTGACTCCCATTCTACCGTTTATTTTAAAATACACTTACCATCGGGTATTTTGACTACAACAACGATTGATTAATAGCTTCATAAATTCAATTATTTTGTAAATTATTATTGTATGATTTGCCTTAAGAATTTATTTAAATTATAAAGAAAGTCCAACATCCAATTCATTACATTAATTTGCGAGAAGAATCTATAAAATATGGGAGCATTGAACTCTTATTTCAATATGTACTTATTTTATTAACTTTTGAATATTCGATTTATTTTCATATCTCTTTTTAAAAACAAGTTGATTACAGGAACTGTTATAAGTTTTAAAATAAAAATAGCAAATTAACAATTATTTTCAAATTTTTATTTTAATGTTACGAAAAAACAATTATTTTTTAATTTTTATTTAAAAAGTCAAAAATAATCATTACAATTCACTTTTTATTAAAAAAAAGTTGTGAAATAACACTTATTTCTGATTATTTCAATAAAAATAAAAAATAAAAGTTATATTTGATTTGTATTTTAAAAGTTACAAATAAGAGTTATTCAGTAACTTTTATTTTAAAAACCAAAAATAAAAGTTTAAAATAAAAGTCAAAAATAACTCTTATGTTTTATTTTTAATGAACAAAATAAAAAATTATTTCACAACTTTTAATTATTATTTGAATTTTAATGATTATTTTCGACTTCTTAAATAAAAATTAAAAATAAGAATTAAACTTGATTTATATCTTATAAATTGAAAATAAAAGTTTTTGGCTGATATCGATAGTTCCGACTGAAATAGGAATTTTTGTGTATACCACTTTACTATAGCATATATCCTTCACATTGATTTTTTTTAAGTTGAAGAGCACATATTATTAGAGCACATAATATTCGTAGCAGGAAATATACTTTTACTATAGTACTCGTATTTTGCAATGGATGCGTCGCCGTAAAAGTTTTTACTGCTCGGGGGAGTTGCCAGTTGGTCACACCGGACAAAGTGGATATGGGGTGAAGGGGAAGTTAACGGTAAATGCTAACGTTTACTACAAACCAACTCGTCGTATGTATATGCAATCGTACAATTCATTTTTTGACTACGTCGGGTGAAATTAAAATGCTTGTTTTCACTTTATGCAAATTTTTCTTTAAAATAAAATGAAAAGCAAGGGGCAAAGAAAACGAAAAGTACAAATAAAAATGAAAAGGAAAATGAAAATGAAACGCAAAAAAAATACAGTCAGGCAAATAAAATGGCGCGTATTTACGTTTGGGAATATGTAAATAAGAAGAGTCCGTTGTATTTATTTCCTTTAGCTTCAGCGTCTTTTTTGCAGGCCACACCTCTACTCCCTTTCAACACCCTTGCCATGCCCATGCGTTCCTTTTTTTTGTGGATACTCCCGAGGCTTACAAGCTATTAAAATGTCGCTGCAAGTACTTAACTGCTTGATGTTGTCAATTTAAATTAAAACCGTTGCCGCAAAAGTTGCAACCAGACATCCAGACAAGACATAAGCTCCTCCATACTCGTATTCCCCCCAATAAACACCCCCTAAATATCAACTGAGTGACAGGAAGATGCTGTCAAAAGGCGTGGGGCAAATGGATATTTCATTAGCGAACGTGTGGATTAACAACAACAAGAGAAAACTTTTTGTTTATGTCTGCTGTCCATATGCAAATGCAGAGGGTCTCCGGTTCAGGATGAGCGCATTGGGAAATTAAAAATTGTTAGCTTAAAATTTCTAATGTCGAGTCGTTAAAAACAAGTGACTTAATGAGAGAAAATACCCAACAAAAGTGGGGAATTATTTTAGAAACTTTTTCCTAAGCTGAAACGTTAAGTTTTGGCATGGAAGGAGAATTTTAAGTCATTCTATGTGATTATTGCAAGTACGGTACAAACACATTAAAAAAATTAATAAAATAACCAGTTGAGAAACTCAAGAAATGCTGATGTTATCTTAAACAGGAGAGGCAGAAAATGGAAGATGTGTTAAACATAAATGATAGAGAATGGAATATGAACCATAAAATTGAGGTTTTTAATTAAAATGTCCATGAAAAACTAGTAAATTTTCTTTAATTACAATTTAAAAATAAAACTGAAAGTGAGTACACACAAAAAAATATTTTGGTTTCAAAACTATAATTTATCTTCTTAAAAATGTGTCAAAAATAAAATTGGAAGGAGTATTTTAAATGATTCGATGTGATTATTGCAAGTATGGTGCGAACGCATTAAAAAAATTAATATAATAATCAGTTGAGAAGCTTAAAAAAGCTCATATCTTAAAATAATTAATAATTTAAATCAAAAATGGTAGATGTGTTAAAGATATATGATAGAGAATGGAATCTGAACCAAAAAATGTAGATCTTTAATAAAAGTGACCATGAAGAAGGAGAAAATTTTATTTAATTACAATATGATCATAGGCGGAACAATTTTGAATTAAATGTGAGTGTGAAAAAAAAAAATATTTTGGTTTAAAAACAATGAATTGTCCTCTTAAAAATGTGTCAAGAATCAAACTCTTGAAAATAGAGCATAACATTATGTTTACATCAAATTTTTTGCATTAAAGTGACTATGAAGAAATCAAAAAAAGATTTTAGAGAACACTTTTTTCGATTAGTTTTATAACAAAATACAATGTCCAAAATGTGAACCAATTACACTTATGCCCATTCTCTGGTCAACATTTAACAGCCATGGCCATAACATGCTCTACTTAAAAACATAATAGAACTATAGTTTTATGCTGCAATCGAGAATGGAGAAATCCCTTTAAGACTGCACACATCGTGTGACTTTAGAACGGCAAACAAAGCCCACAACTTGAAGCTGTCAGCAACTGTGCATTGTTTGTGTGCACACACTGTTTGTGTGCTGTAATAAGCGAGGCGGCTCAAAGCATTTTAGTGTGCACACACACACACACACTCACAGAGGACACACACACACTCGTAAGCGCATAAAAGCACAGCTCGCACGTGCTTTGATTTTGTAAATAATTGCAATGACGAAGGCAACGTGTGGCAACAACAACAACAACAGCAGCAATGACAAAAGGAAAATGGGTAAAAGCAAGCCGCGAGCTGTTGGCAGTCATGCACATGATAATATTAATAATAGTGGTAATAATCATACGCACTGTGTGACGGCACAAGAAATCGCGTTTAATATGATTAATGCTGTGCAGACTCGCAAAATATTTACACGTCTCCACGACAAGGCTTCTTTCTTTCTTTCTTTCCCCACTTCGAGAATGTACTTAGCCCAGCGATTTCAAAAGCATTTCGACGCATTCCGACATTCACTTTCCACCAACTTTCGCACAACCTCTTGCAGTTTAAAGAAATTTATATTTAAAAAAAAAAATAATTTATTAATTTATAGAGTGCAAAATTCAAATACTAGTTATGCAAAGTAAAAAAGTGCACTTTTTTTAATTTTCTTCTCCTTTTCTCTTCAAACTTTTTTGCGAATCGTAACATTGTATTTCAAGCGAGCACAAAGTTTGCTCAAGCAACCAAAATTCAATGAACCACGAAATTTGCCTGACAATTAAACAGCTTGAAACGAATGGAGAAAAACTAAAAATGAAGAAATTCTGAGTTTCTTATATGATAGTAAAGCAAAAGTTTCAGCGCCAATTCGAAAGTTATGGCAATCGCGCCCCAAAACTTATGCCTCAAAACGAATTTCGCATAAAAGAAGCAATCGAAAGTTTGCCAAGCTCTGCAGTTGCCAAAGCCAAAGGCAGAAAACTAACGCTAACTCATACACTCCACATCCAAAGGTAACATCAAACCAGCAAAAAATGCATTGTATATTTATGCCTTTTGGCTGCCGACGGAAAAAACTAGAAAATAGAAAAAGAAATGAGAAGGGAAACGAACCAATGGCAAAATGCAGCAGTGCAGAAATTAAAGAATAATATTTTCTTAGGGCCACAGAGCAGAAAAGCAAAACAGAACAATCTAGTATAGATTTGACGAAGATTTAATGCCCTAACAGACAGACATAAAAATAATGGAAAGAAAAAAAAAGTAAATTAAACATAGATACAGAAAAAACTTAAATTGAAGGATTGATTAGAGTTAGAGGTAGAGTTTACATAGAGATTGCGATAATTGAATATGTAGATCGAATTAATGATGAAAATATGTAGTGACATTCTTAAATCCAAAGTCAAAGCAACCTTTTAAAGTGTATAAATAAATCCACATTGAAGTAGAAAAACATAAACAGCGCTGCGACTGAAATAGAAGTCTTTAAAAACGCATAAATTGTATTGGAAGTGAGTTTCCCATTTCCCAATTCCCCTTCTCCACTCAGGTTGACATTGCACAGAGGGTTGTTTGATCTCTACGCCCGCCCATCACCTTCCACCACTGTGAATGGTGAATAGGGATGGGTTGGGGATGGGGATGGGGGAGGAGTGTGCACATCTTTAAGTGTTATTCTTTGGCAACAAACCCTTGTTAGAAATACGATATGTTTACTTAAGTAACACTGAGGTAGCATCATCATCATCATCAGGTGGAAAGCAGCTGTCTGGTTGCCATTTGAGTGACAGTTGACAGAGTTTTTGTTTTAAGGCGAATAAGCCATAAATGAGATGATTGCATTTTAAATAAATACGAATACGAATAAATAACTGCAGCAACGAGGCAATAAATCTGCATGCGCAACTAAATGACGACAATGCAGCACAAACAACAACCAACAATGGGAGCAACAACAGCAACAGCAACAACAATTGCATCATCAAGTCGTGACATTTGACAAATGAGACATACCTCAACCAACCCCATCAACCCACCCACCCTTTCACACTCTTAACCCCCTTAACACATTTGGCAAAGTAAAATATTGCACTGGCAGCAGACACACACACGTACGCACACACACATGCAAATTGAAGGTACATCAAATGGGTGTAACAAAAGCAAAAGCCAACACAGCAAGAGGACTTCAGGACCTGAGCATTCCTCATGATTCCATCACTCCTTCGTCACGGACTCAGCAATTTCGGAGTCTGCATTCGAATCAGCAAAGTCAGCAGAGGGGAAAAGTCCCTCCCTCAACATGAACTCCCCCTGACAGGCCCGCAGGCAGTGTCACCTCCCACTTTCCTTGGTATTCTTTTTTTTTATGGCAAATTGTCAGCGCTGTCGTAATTTTTAAGTTAAAAAATTGTTAAAAATTTTCATAGCATTCATTATGCCATGCCCCCCACTCCTACAACCTGCAACTGCCACTCACTCAGTCAGGATCCCAGTCACAGTCACAGTTGGAGTTGGAGTTGGAGCTGGAAGTCGGAGTTGTTGCTGGTTGTTTGGAGTCAGTGAGGCCGCCGTCTGCGTGTTGCACAATAATTTATTGCCGCACAATTGCAGCTGCCACACATTCCAATGCACTTGACGCGCCCCACGTTCCACCACCCCCACCCACAGTCATACATATATACACACATACATACATACATATACATAAAGAGGAACTTGTCTTTGGAATGGTTGTTAGCCAGGAAAGGATGAAGGGATGCGAGCTCAGAGCATTTTCTCAGTGCTCCCGCTGCGCTTGTAAAATTCGCATAGAAATCGTGGATTTTTGGCAGAGTGAAGAAAAACTACTCCAAGTCTCTTTTAAGTTGCTTTCCTTTTTATGGCAGATTTATTTAGCAGTTTTATTTAAATTGTAAACACTTAGTTCTTCAGCACAGATCAAATTTTATTTAAGTTAAGACTGTGAGCAGAAATTGATAGAAACTAAATAAATTTCCGGAATAATTCAAAAGAAATTTTCTGATAAGAACTTTGACTAAGAAACAACATTTCCAAAATAAGGGCCATTTTTTTTAATGTATGGTTAAGGTTTCAGTTAACTTATCTAAAAGATATTTCAGTGCAAAATGTATAGAAATTTATGTTCCATTAAAAAATATCTCTAAGCTGAAACTAAAAAAGGCGCCAAAGAAATATGTTCAAAAAATTATAAAAAGAAATATAATATAAATTTATTCACAAGTTAACAAAGTGTTGAACAAAAATGATTAAGTAAAAAGTTATTAAACAAAGTGAGAATTGATTTAAAACCAAATTAACTTAAAAAATATTTAACTTTTATCAATTCAAAAAGTTAAAAATTTTCATCTATGATTTTCTTAGGTGGAACAGAAATGTACGTTGTATTCTGTTTATCTGTTCATCTGTTTAAAGTTTATTGTGCAATAAAAAAAATTAAATTAAATTCAAAAGTTTATAAGATCTCTTAGTACAGATAAGGCCTTTCGATTGCTTCAATTGTATCATACTCGCCTTAATTGACAGAACACAAATAATGCTATACATTATCTTAACATTAAAGCAAATTGCTTACAAGGGCGAAGACTCCAAAATTTAGTGAAATCTCTTGACTTTAATCAGTTGTGTTACCAATTAATTGTACATATGTTTGTTTACCACTTTTGACTGCTCAGATATCCAAAGAAAACATGTGTCGAATAATTGTTATTGACATTGAAACTTCGCAACCAGTCAGATAAGAAATTAATTAATTCTTTTAACTGAAGCATAAAAAACATAAACCTAAAGCTGATAAGAAAACTTTAAAACTCTTAAGAATTTTTACAGAGGACACTTCAGTATTCATTCTACATTCACTTGGCGTCAACATGAAACACACAAATCGGAGTTTTGTAGCACGTATTCTGAGCTGGAGACGAATATTTTTCCTACCTCTTACATTTTGCATCCTGATACTTATTGGGATGTACACAAAATCGAGAGGATATGTCAAGGATTACACGTGTTATATGGATGTAGATCCGGAGGATCTCAACTTGACAGATGAAGAAGAGTCTAGAGTATTGGAGAACGTCCTATCCTCAGAATATATTCCTCCAGCAGGACGAACCATTTTCTTCCACGAAACGAGATGTCATTCGCCATTCTCGCAAAACATTCTCAAGTTGACGGCACGACAGGCTTGTGCCATCGAATCGGCGGCATTGAATAATCCAAACTTCCAAGTGTTTGTCCTGTTTGCAAGTGCCACCTACCTACCGGATGATGCTCATAAGGATCCTCTGTTTGATGCAGTTCGTAGCTACAAGAATGTTAATTTCCGTCAGCTAAACATCTGGCGTTATGCAAAGGATACGCCCATAGAGGATTGGTTCAAAAAGGGCGATCTGTTGCAGTCAAAGTATAAAGTGTTTCTTTATATAAATTGTTACACTATTTTAAAATCATTTTTACACTCAGCTTTCTGACAGAACACACATCTGATCTGCTTCGCTTACTGACCCTTTATCGCTTTGGAGGCATATATCTGGACTTGGACGTGGTGGTTTTAAAGAGTTTGGAATACGTGCCTCTGAACTACGTGGGTGCCCATGATAAATCCACAATGGGCAATGCTGTCATCAGTCTGGAGCCCAGAGGTGTTGGCCACGAGATTGCGAAATTATTATTAATCGACTATCAGAAAAATTACAATGGAAAAGTCTATGTATCGAATGGACCCACTTTAATTACCCGCGTGATAAGAAAATATTGTAAGGCAACTACGCAAGAATTGTTGGATGATCCGAAACGTTGTCAAGGTTTCAAAGTATTCGATCCAAATGCCTTTTTTCCATTGGAATGGCCACAGTGGACACATTTCATTCAACCGGAGTTCTTAAATGATACCTTGGCCAGGACTAAGGATTCATATTTGATACATTTGTGGAACAAGGCTTCATTCCGAACCCTGTTTAAGGTCGGCAGTAATAACGCTTACGGAAAGTATGCGGAATTGCATTGTCCCAAGTCCTATGCGGCAGCTGGTGAATTTTTCTAAGTTTGTTTTAATCATAATGAGAGTTATGGCTTTAAATAAGTGAAGTGCATACTAAGTGTGTTAGTGGGTGGGGCATTACATAATAGAAAAATTTATAATTTGTAATTAATCTAATCTAAAATACGTGACGAATGTTACAAACTATCAAAACTATTTTTTAAGATAATTCGCATATTTAATTAAATTAAATAAAATTCTTGAAATGCTTTTGCGACTAGACCTTTATCTTGTAAAGAGTTTTTTTTTTTTATTGATTTTCTTTATATAATATTAAAATATAAATGTCATACATTTTAGCTTCTAGTTTATGAAACCAAATTGGCATAAACACAACGCAATTCGAATCGACAGTTGGCATCAGGTCGATTTGCGAAAAGTGTCAATTCCGGCAAATGTCAAAAACAATCAACGGCATAAATAAGTCATTACATTCAAGTTGTAAGGGACGCCACGTATTGGCCAATCAATAAACTTGGTCCGCAGGCCAAATTGCGTGCAGTTAATTAGTGTCTATAACAATGAACCCTCGAACCGAAAGGTGTTGTTCACAAATACACATTAACTATTTATTAAACTGTCTTGCGAAGGTGCAAGAAATGGGGTCGGTCAAAATAGTTGACACCTGACACTGACCAAAGCGAGTTGGCCAAATTATGAAGACCCAACTGTCAGCTTACATATATACTACTAAATAAAGACAGCAGTGTAAACTATGCGTGTGCCCATTGTGCGTGTCACTTGGCAATCAATACAAATTATCGTAATCAATTTTAATTTGAGCCTTATTGCTTGAAAGCTGCCCAAGTCTAGACCCAAAGGCCCAGCCTATGCATGAGAGCTGAATTGTGCCTGCAATTGACGTTGTCAAAGCGTAGCCAAGTGCAGTTCCCACAACAAAGACATAATCCCATAGCCAAGGGCTTCACATTAGAAAAGAGACCTGTCCCTTGCACACAAAATCATAAAGAGCCACATACAAAGCAGATTTTTGCTTATGTCAAAACTCGAACAATGACCAAGTGGCTTTACCCAAAAATTGAGCCCGACAGCCGCCTGATGGCTGAAGCCCTCCAGTTACCCCAGTTATCAGTTGACTGTTATATCCCTTGCATATGTATGCATGACATTCCTCCCTCAAACTAGACACTGATAGACGTCACACACAAATTCCATTATTTGGATTAGACCAATTGTGGCCTGAAAGAAAAAAGTATTTGATAGAAATATTCATATGCTTGCACATTTTTGAGAATTTGAATAATATAAAACCGAATAAGGTTTTTTTTCAAATGTATATGTATATTTTTGTGTTTAGTACAAAATTAAACAGAAAATTAATATTCAAAATTCAGAGAATTTATGATTAAAAAGCATATAAGTTTGTCAAAAAAAAAGAATCGTCTCAGAATCAAGTTTAAAGTGTTGTTTTATACTAATTAAGACATATAAAGTTGATTGAAAAATTGTATTTAAACGAAATAAATAATATTTAATTGATTAAATTAAGAGGCCATACCATGATCAAAATTACATTCTGCTTAAAAATCTGCTTAGGCAAAAAGTGAAGCTATTTTAAATCATACCTGTTAAATTTCGATTAGAATTACTAATCAATTAGATTATTTTTGGAAATAATCGTAGTGACTATATAATTCACTGTTGAAAAATTTGTAATTATATAATGATTACGATTACAAAATATCAGAAATAATCTAAAATTATTACAAATATTCAAAAATAATCAGAAAAAATCAAAAATAATCAAAAATAATCTTTCTGATCATTTTTGATTTTTTCTGATTATTTTGGCTACTTTGATTGTGAAAATTTAAAAATAATTTGATTTTTACTAAATAGTCATAAATAATCAGAAATAATCAGAAAAAAAATCAAAAATAATCCGAATACTCAAAAAGATAACTTTTGATTATTTTTTATTTTTTCTGATTATTTTTTAATAGATAGATAGATAGATAGATAGATAGATAGATAGATAGATAGATAGATAGATAGATAGATAGATAGATAGAAAGATAGATAGATAGATAGATAGATAGATAGATAAATAGATAGATAAATAGATAGATGGATGGATAGATAGATAGATAGATAGATAGATAGATAGATAGATAGATAGATAGATAGATAGATAGAAAGATAGATAGATAGATAAATAGATAGATAAATAGATATATAGATAGAGCATGAGATTTAGAAGACAAAAGATTTAATAGCTCCACGAAAAAAAACTCAATCCCAACTACGAATAATGAGAGTAAATTTCGATTGCCTTTGAACTAAAGTAAAGTAAAGTTATTTCATAAAGTACACATCGAGTTCATGTCAAATCAGGGACAAGAGAAGAGCAGCTGCTGTAACTATTAACAGTAAATGACTAGCCTAATTCATGCGCCTTGTTGCACACACAGATACACACACACACACACAGATACAACTGTGTAGGTTGGTAGTATATGGGTAAACACATCTATTGGATGGACTAAAACACGCCGCAATGCCGTAACTTCTGCTCCAGAATTGATGAAATGGCAGCAAATACATAGAAACTAGGAAGACGAGCAGTGGCTAGAGGGGGCAGTTGAGTCAGAGAGAGAGGGGAGACTCCATGAAATTGCTTTACACAATCGGAACGCACGAAATGACAATATAAATCGAGGGGCGGAACTAATTTGGCAAAAGACTCGAAATAGGCTGTGCTCGAGCCACAAAACGACATGACGACAATGTGGATGAGAATGAGCTGGAAATAGAGATGGAGATGGCGATGGAGATGAAGCTACAACTGAAGTGGGAGAATGGACAATGATGAGGGGAATGGCTGCAATTTCGGCCGCTGTTAACCAGCGTTGGCCACTGAATTGGCCAAAATTAACGCAACGCTAGAAAAGTTTTTGCACAAATTGCCTAACTACACATTAATGAAGAAAAATTGCGTATGGGGAGAAGGTTCTATAGTACATCCGGTGGGTCGAATATCCCTCCCCCTTTTAACGGCCTTTCAGCCCATTGAAAAGGAAACTACAGAAAACTTTGGGAACTGGCAAATTGCATTGGAAATTGGGCGACACTTTAACCATAAAACGGCTCTGATTTATGCCAATTGAGGTACGCCCCAGGTAAACAGCTTCATAATGAACTGAATGAGAAGGGGAAACTGATTATCCGAGTGCTGCCAACTCACAGTGGAACGTGGGTGCTAAAAATGTAGCAAAACTATTAGAAAATATGACTATGAAACTAAAAAAAATTCATTTGGATTCAAAAAATAAGATTTGTTTGTAGATTCGATAAATTCGTTTATAAATTGCATTCTAATTAATAAATTTAAATGTAAAACTAAAAAAAATTCATTTGGATTCAAAAAATAAGATTTGTTTGTAGATTCGATAAATTCGTTTATAAATTGCATTCTAATTAATAAATTTAAATGTACTATAAACTTACTAATTAATGAGGATAAACCAAAACAATTGATGAATTAATAAATAAATTTAGAATAAATGAATATAATATTTATGAGAAACTCTTCTTTTTTTTCAATAACAATGTTATCAGTCTTTAACAGATAATAAATTCATATGTGATATAATTAAAAACATATTATTAGAAATTTAATTTTATAAACCAAAAAATTGATGTAATAATAACTAAATTTGGAATAAATTAATATCATATTTATGAGAAACTCTTCTTACTTTTCATTAATAATGTTGTCAGTCATTAACCAATTTTTTGCAATAATAAATAGTGTCAGTCCCACTGTGTCCATGTGCTTTGTAGCTTTTATAGGTTTTCTTGGTAGGGTAACTAACAGCTTGCTTTGATTACAACCCCCTTCAAATCGGGCTATATTATTGCCTCTGATCATTTATTACGCCTGGCTAGGAAAACTTTTATATCTATGCCTTTTGCACAATTTTACGTTTTTACGTTTGGCATTTGTAATTTTTATGACCATCATTAAAAGTGCTCAACCAGTTATGGAGACATCTTCTATTTATGACCAGAATGGCAACTACTTTCCTTACTTACTTACTTGTAATTATAATTATCATTTGTCATCCGTTTGCTGGACTCTAATTAATTGAAAAGTTTTTGTTTAAGCCAAACGGGCTATTAATATTGTCACAGATGTCGCGTCTTTGAGTCACAACTTGGCCAAAATGATTAATACATCAAAGTTTGCCAGTTAAAATAGACAGAAAGTATGCAAAAGATTTGCGCGATTTGCCAGCGAAGATAACTTTAAAAGAGACTGAAATGTTTATGTCCAGATGCAGATTTTAACTTATTTTCCAAGCTTTAAATACGTCAAGAAATTTCTATTAATTATGAAATGAGAAACCTAAGTGGAAAAGTCAACTCCCCATATTTATTGGAAATAGAATGAGATTAAGACTCGTGCGGATTATTACTTTTCCAAAAGAATTTTCTATATCATTCGCATATTTAAATACTCACTTACATTTACTCTCATTATGCCCTAATCTCAGCTTATAATAGCTGTCCAATTTGGTGCTCGGAACTGATAGCCAGCTGTGGGCTTAAATGAAACTGGCCGAAACTTGGAATTATCGCCAGCTTCTTACGGTCATGGCCTTGCCGGAGTTGGAGAGTTGGAGAGTTGGCATGTTAGGCAGTTTCAATTTATGAAATTAGTTTTAATAATATTAATAATAATATCATCACATGAAAGAGCAGTTACAATGAGTCTCTCTGGCTCTGGCTCTAGGTAAGCCGGCTTTGGCTCTTAGCTTTTTGGCCATGGTTCAGCGCGTGCAAGGAATTTATACAAAAGGCGTCAAGGCAACCCGTAGACTGTCCTTGTCTCTGTTCCTGTCTCTGTTCCTGTCCCTGTCTTTGTCTCCTGCCCCTTCTCCATCTCTTTCTGGCTCCTGCTCAACTTTCACTTGAAGCTTATGCTCATTGTTTGCACTGGGGCTGCCACTGCCAACGTTGTCTCCCCTCCCCTTCCAGCTCCCATGTGGCATGGATCTCTGCCCAGAAGTTTTAAAACTTGTGCCAGCTTCGCTTTTGTTTAAATTTTGCGCGCGGTTGCCCGGAAATTTGCTTATCGGCGCATTTCAGTTGCTGCTGTGCTGCTGTGGTGCTGTGGTGCTGTGGGGCAATGTGGTGGACCAATGTCAATAGAGAGATTAGTGCCAGCCAGGGCAGCAGAGCTCCAAGCCGTGCTAATTGAGCGACGGGTCATGGCAACCAACAGCTTATATCAATACCAACGGATTTATTAAATAGGCAATACACACACATACAAACACACACACGCACACAACTTATATACCGACTTAAATATTTCACACTATGTTCATTCATTCGAAATATTTTCATATTTAGAAATACAAACGTGCTTTGTTTTAATATGAGTCCTTTTGGTCATTTGTAAGTACAGTATGTACTCGTATATAGTATTTTTACTTGCACATGCCAATATACACACAGAAATAACTTCAATTAACACCAATTTGCATTAGCAAAAAAAATATTTATTGTAATATTTTTTTTAATATAATTAATAAATTTGAATAGTTTTTAAAAAATGGGAAACTTTCAGTTATACATATTTTTTGGTCAAACCCATTAAGAGCCAAGAGTTTTAAGAACCCAAAACTTTAAAATCCATTTAATTTCTTTAAGTAAAAAGAACATAAGAAACTCAAAAAAAGATTTTAGAAAAAGCAAAATATAAAAAAAATCAAAATAACAACAACCGCTATAATATGTCGCTTCTTTATGTATATACAGAAGTTTAGTACAATTTATATGATTAAATCGCAAAAAGAACTTTGCAAAATTAATTTTTAATTAAAATGACAGCTATTTTAAATTTTCTGGTTTCTGTACCGTGTACAGTACAGTGGCAATTAATGGGTTAACAACAAATTGTCTTCCAAAGCTAAAAGTGGATTTATAAGCAGAAAATGTATGCCAACCATGGTCCAAAAATAAAGTTCGACCGACAGTTAAATTTCTAATAATAAAAACAACTGAAATTTGCCAGCAAAATAAATCAATGAGATAAAATGTGAAATTTATTAAAGTGAAATTATGTTTATTTATTAAGGGTGGCCCAAGCGAAGATTCTTCGACGAATTACTGGTGTCCCTTGGTACATCCGGAATAGGGACATCGAAAGGGACCTAAAAATTCCCATGATTGGCGATGTACTTCAAAGACTCTCTGGAAACTATGTGCTACGCCTTGGTGGACATCCGAACTCTCTGGCCAAACGACTCACCAATAAGGCGAGAAAAAGAAGACTTAAAAGGTGTCACCCACTCGATCTCCCAACTAGGATATTTTAGTAAATAGATAACTGTATATAGTGTATATAATTTTTATGTAATTTTTAGTTTTAAGTTCCTATTTAACGTCCATGCGACCTAAACTGTCTCACAAATTTAAAACTAGACTAAGTGCCCCTTAGGTAACAGCAAGCTTGTTTAATAAAACTACTAATTTTTTTTTTACCAAAAAAAAAAAAAAAAAAAAAAATGTTTTTTTTTTCATAAATAAAAAGCTTTATTAATTTAGGAGAGATTTAGGCAATTTCTTCTTTAAAAAACAAAGGTTGGTTATTTAAGAATACATAATATTAAAATGCCGATCATTCGTAATTTTCCATCAGCTGTTTGTGGTGATTATCTGGTGACACTATGCATATTCCGTAAAATATAGAGATTCTGATAGCGATGAATATAATTGAGTATATTTAATTTCCTTTTATATTTTATTGTTTTTTATTATAAGAAGAGCCCGAGGCGAATGGCAACATATTATCTCCCAAAAACATATGGAGCTTATTTTGTATATGGAAAATTCCTTGGAATTATATACATTTTTGCTTGGGCTATTAGAGCAATCCCAAACCTAAGCCTAAGCCGCCAGGACGTTTGTTGCCATTTCCATTGCCGTTTCCATTGCCGCCGCCTAGTCCAAGTTTTCCACCCACGTTGCCCAGTCCCAGTTTTCCTCCCACGCCGCCCAACGTCTGTCCCAGGCCGCCGCCCAGCTGTCCCAGCAAATCTCCGAAGGCTTTACAGCTCGTGGAGCTGAGCGGTGACAGCGAGGCGCCCATGACGGACAACTCACAGAATCGGAAATCACTGGCTGCCTCCAGCTGGGTGTTGATCTTGATGAAGGGCGTGCCGCCACCCGTAACGCTCTGGAAGAGCTTGGAACTGATGGAGTTGCCCTCCTTGCCCGCATCCTTCTGCCTGGCGAATTGGATGAGCATATCGATGAGATTCTTGCGCACCTGCAGATCCTCGGAGCTGGTGAGACGCGTCTCCGGCAGAGGATTGCCAAAGATGTCGTTCGCATCGAACATGTAGCCCAGCTCATCGCCATGGGCCACCGTCTCGGGCTTATCGTGCGCCTGCTCCGAGACAATGGGCAGACCACGCAAGAAATTGATGCCCTTCGACCGGGTGCCATTGTACTCGAAGCTGTACATGTAGGCAGGTGCCAGCTTGGACCACACTTGAGTCGTCAGCACCGCGGGCAGATTGAACAGCACATCCGTGGTGGACTCCACCACCTTGGCCAGCACTTGATCCACATTCAGTGTCTCCGGCACCTTCCACAACTGCTGCAGCGTCGGCGTCAGAATGCCCGTCAATCCCGGCAGCACGGGCTTGGCAATATCCCCAGTCAACTTGTCGATGCGCAGGAATCCCGTCAGCTGCTGCAGTGCATCGTTCAGTGAGCCCAGGAACTTCTCGGCGGACCCAAAGACCCTGTTCAGTGTGTCCACCGACACCGAATTTGCCGTCTCGTGTTTCGTCACGCCCGTCAGCAGGGGAACTCCCGTAAAGTTGCCACTGCGCAGCTGCTGCTCCGGTTCCCCAATCATCAGGCTGGGCAACGCTCGTCTATCGTCCTCCGACTCAATGTGCGGCTGGAAGCCAACGCTGCCAGTGAGTCCTTTGACCAGAGCACGTCCTGCCAAACGCTCCGTTTGCACCTTGTCATCGTTCTTGATTATGTCCATGGCGGATTTCTAAGGGATAAGAGGAAATTATTAGGTTAAAAGTTAGAGAAAGTTAAAAAATAATAAATATAACGAATGATCATAACTTCAATATAAATAAAAATTAAAAAAATAAATTTATTTAACTAAACAAAATATAAAAGAAAATAAATTTCTTTAAAGTCAGAAAATATAAAAAAAACGAAGTTCAAAACAATAAACAAAAAATATTTTACTTGTTTTAAAGTAAAGATAAGATTTAAAAGAAATAAAGAAAATATAGTGCAGAATTTAAATTACCCTTTTACTTTTTTTAAAAATGTTTAAATGTTATAACTTGGAAGAGTCTACTGATAACTCAAAAAAAAAAAACAATGAAGGGGAATTTCCTATAAAATAAAAAACTTTAGACATGCAAGTTTTTATCATGATAACTTGCATTTGTAAAATATATGTGTCATAAACAAATGTTAACTAGTAATTAAAATTACATTATCTTTGCAAATTAAAACGACATTATAAAATACCGACAGAGAAAAATTGTAATGAACAATTTAAATTTTCTAATCACTCTTAAAAAAATGTCGAGAAAAGAGACTTTCTGCAAATTCGAACTCTGCAAATATTTCTAATTTGCGATATTACTCAACAGAAAAAAAAAGTACTAATGAAAACAGGGTAGATAAAACTTGATTTTAAAATTTAAAAAAAAACATTAGTAAATTAATTTTTAAATATGTCTTTTTATACCAATAGAAATAATAAATACTCAGAATTCATTACGAGTTTGAAATAATCGAAAAAATAAAACAATCAGTTCTTTATAGTCAGATCCTTTTGTTTAACTCACCCCTCGCAGACAGCCCACGATTTCCAGCTCGTTGCCCGTTGGACAACCGTTGATCTTGGCCACCTCCTGGACACTCTTCACGGGCTCCTTGTCGGTGGCATACTGAGACAGGGCCGTGCCCGACATGGCCACTACGCCGTGAACCTCGCCGGCACTGCGGGCAGCGCGGGACATGGACAAGTACATGGCACTGGCCGCACCTGAGCCGTGTCCGATGGCCTGAATCTGCTTGGGATTGCCACCAAAGTTCTCGATGTAGTCGGTGGTCCAACGCAGCGCGGCGGACAAATCGAACATGGCCAGATTGCCGTCGAACTCCTTTGTGCCGTCGCCCATGATGCCCAGCGATCCGAGACGATACTGCGGAGCGACCACAATAGCGCCCTGCTGGGCCATGGGCGTGGCATCGTACTGCGCCGCGGAGCCATAACGAAAGCCACCCGGATGTATCCAGACAAACACCGGCAGTCCCGTCGTCTCGTCCGGCATCTGGGGCGTATACACGTTCAGCAGCAAACAGTTCTCGTCCCCAATCAGGCGCTGAGGCTGCCCGGGATGTGGCTGAATACACGGCTGGCCATGACGCGTGGCATTCAAATCGCCGCCGAGACGACGGTATACGGGACGCGCGTAGCGCAATTGACCCACCGGCGGTTCGGCATAGTGGATGCCCAGGAAGCTGTAGACGCCCGTGTTCGGGTTCCGGATGCCCTCGGCGCGTGCATCCCGATTGAAGAGACGTGCGAACACAACCGGATCATCAACAGGCGGTGCCTTTGACTGTTTGCCGCCCACAATGCGCTTAACGCGATGGTGGGAAGATTGTGAGGAGGATTCCGATTCAGATTTAGACTCTGACTGCTTCAAGGTCAACACTGATGCGGCTGAGTGCAGCGCCAGCAGCAGACAAATGCAAATGTTCCGCCTCGTCAGCGATCGCATTGCAATTCGCTCGATTGTCAACTTGAAACTGGACAGCGTCGCTCAAAAGCTCGCAGCTCAACTCAGCGACTCTTGACGAGGCCGGCAACTTGCTCAGCTTGGCGATAAAAAAACAACTACAACAACAGCAACAACAACAACAACTCGTAACGCGGTTGATAACATTTTAACATTTTGTATAGTCGCTCACGATCAACCAGCAGCTGGTTTAAGACTATACTTAAACAGAAGCTTATAATATACTCTACTCGCATAAGTAGATAGCATGTATCCAATTGGAATTCTTATCACGTATGTGAAAACAACAACAGCAACAACAACAATCACAGCAACAAATACCAAATATAAGCGAAATTTCTTGTTCATTAAACTATCATAAAATAACGACTTTTAAATGCGCTTTATAAAATTGTACAAATAAATAGTACAAAAATAGTTGAACTAAATTACTTAAAAAATGAATTTAAATTGAAAAACAAATTCAAATAATAGAAACGTTAAAATTTTATTTTATGTTAATAAATAAATCCTGCCAATCCAGAAAATATATACTTTTAAGAGTATATGTAGGTAAGGAAATAAAACTAAAATAAATTTAAAATAAAATATAGAACAAGATAAAAAGGCTGCTATTCAAATTTTCGAAAGGCTTATAAATTAAGATTTATGCAAAAGTTGCATATAAGAAATTTTACTTGTTTACTTGTAACAAATTGTAATATCATTGGTTATTTGCTTACTTTTAAGCAGTAATAACCACTGTATTACTTAAAGATTTACAAAAAATAATATATATAATTATTTTTAATCAAATCTACCAAATGTTGTACCAGATTTGAAAAAACTTGCATACAACGAGTTTTCAAAAAGCTGCATTATAAATGACTAGCAAATTCGAAATCTATTTTTAACATTTTGTATGCATATTATTTTGAATAGACAACAAACCAAAATATAATCAAAAGTATCAGTTAAACAAGTTTATAAATTTCGAGATGCACATCCAGATGCACAGTTTAAGTATCCGATGGTTTTGAGTTATTCATCATGCGATGCATTGAATTCAATGCATGTGAAATGATAATCACTTGAATTATTTTATTATTATTTTGTTATAAGTGGCTAAGTTCCAGCGCTTATTGGCCCTATAGTAAAACTGGTCAGCTGGGTTTTCCCCAAGCATTGTAATTGCTTTTGTTATTGTTGCTGCTTTTGCAATTGTTGTTGTTGATCGCAGCGAACAATTCGCAGAATTAAATAACCTGCCTGAGCGAAATAATAATGAGATTTTAAAGTCTCAACTTCAACTCTGTGCAGTCTTGTTGTCATAAGGTCGTACACTATTTTACAGTGCTGTACAGCATTATCTGGCCAGATGAGTTATTTGCTCAGCATATTTACGACTAAACACTGCACAGTCACGCACAGAAGGCAAAGAAGACAAGGAGGAGGAGGAGGAGGCGGGGAAGCGGAAACGGAAGCTGGCAAATATCATGAAACGAATGCCTGTTGTGATTTTAAGTTTCTTGACCCCCGTTGCCCCCTTGCCAGAGATGAAAGAGCAGCCCGGGATTAGGCCAGTCAGACGGCACGCTTCAGCCTCGAGTCTGCAACATGAATCTCAATGTTGTTGTTTACACTGCTGCTTGCCACTTGCCACTGCCACTGTAGTTGCCACAGCGACCACGTACGCCGACTGATTTGTCTCTGCAACTTTGGGGCAAGCACACATACGAATACATATCGTACATATCTCGCATGTGAAGCACAGACACAATGGCAAAATGACATTTAAAGTTACGACAATATAATTAAGTAGACTTCTGGGAGCTGCTGCCG
Source organism: Drosophila subquinaria (assembly GCA_037043405.1). Classification (NCBI taxonomy): domain Eukaryota; kingdom Metazoa; phylum Arthropoda; class Insecta; order Diptera; family Drosophilidae; genus Drosophila; species Drosophila subquinaria. Next base: position 234,501 of record JBAMBL010001809.1, read on the forward strand.
GCTGTGTCAGAGGTGGCAGCCAAGGAATAATTATATATATATACTGTACATACGCATATAGCATGCCAGTATGTGTGTGAGGCATGCAACACTTTTGTATGGCACTAAGTGTGCCAAGTCCTTGCCTTGGCACTTGCCACTTGGTCAGAGACAGTCACGCCTGCTCATTTAACAAGCTTTATCTATTTACCATACCCTGTAACTAGAGAAATTAACATGAAGCGCATGCTCGACTCATTTGAAAAAAAGTAATACGGAATAGATAACAATAAAATGTTTTGTTTTATTTCATATTTTCTATATTTTTTAAATATTTTAATACGTAATAGAAATGTTTTATCTTGATCCGAATTAAGTTACAGTAAGAAAACCCAATAAATGGCAAATGCAAAAAAACTTAAAAAAAAAAATATTTATTTCTAAACACAGAAATAGATAAAAAAAATAAAATGTTTGCTTTATTTCATATTTTCTATATTTTTTAAATAATTTAATACGTACACAGAAAAAAAAATGCCGTTCTAAAATCAAGTTTAAAATACTTGAATCAAGCCTGCATTTTTTAAGTATGTTTCCAGGATTAAGCTGAACAATCAAGCCTGAATCGGGATTAAAATGGGAAAATAAGCCCAAATTACTTGATTCTCTCTCAGCCTCTCTCATTTCAACTGGTCTGGTGGCTCAGTGGTTAGAGTCGCCGACTTGTTTGAAACAGACCTGGGTTCGATTCCCACCAGTCAATTGCATTCAAACATTTTCTTCACTAAAAAAAAAAATGTTAAAAAAAAACAATAAAAAAAATAAAATAAAAAATATTAAAAAAAAATTAAAAAAAAAAAACTAAAAAAAAAATAAAAAAAAAATAAAAAAAAAATTAAAAACAAAAAAGTAAAAAAAAAATTTAAAAAAAAAAAATAAAAGCAAAAAAATAAAAAAAAAATCTTAAAAAAAAATTTAAAAAATAATTTAAATGTAACAAAAACATTATTTTTTTTAGCCTGAATTTAAGAATTTTAGGATTGAATTCGGGATTGAAAAAATCAAGTATTTCATACTTGGTTTAAGCAAATCCGGGATTACCCCACTTTTGACATCGTTTCGGATTGAATCCGGGCTAAATATCCCGGATTTTTTTTTCTGTGTAATAGAAATGTTTTATCTTTAAAAAAATATATCCCAATTAAGTTACAGTAAAAAACCTAATAAATGACAAATGCCAAATAACTTCCAATTCATAAGCGAATAGAAAGCTACTCCACAGGGTATTAATTAGTCTAGTAAAAACGATCAGACTATTACTTTCCCTTGCACCGACTCTAGTCTTTAAAATGTTATTAATCTTTTGCTATCGAGTAAATATTTTGCTTTTAATTGAGTTTTAAATGCAGCAACAGACAATTTGCATGCCAGCTGAGGAGCCTGTTGACAGGACATGAGTTATCCCTGAGTTATCCTTGGATCTGCCTGCTTACTAAATTATCATGTGGCCCAGACAGGATGTGAAGGCAACTGATAAAAGTCATAATTACATGCTAGATTGAATTTTAATTCAATAGAACCGCAGCAGACAGATAAGGTTGGCAACAAGGGCGGTAAATCTAAAAAAGTTTCAATGTCTTTTATTGAATTTAGTTTGAAAAATATTTTGAACACACACATGTAATTGTAACCTTTTTAATTCCGTTTCTAAAATGATATATGCTCAATTTCCTTGAGTGGTATATCAAATGTCGTGCTGCTAGGGATATTTCATGCCTACATCCTCTTAGGATCTTCTCTCCACGCGCTTTTATTAATTGCGTCTTTCAGCACAAACTTTTACATTTTCTCGCCCAATTTCTCTTCATTTTCCTTATTTTTTATATTTCTTTTTTATTTTGTTGTGCCACACGCAACACACTCTTGATGGTGCTCCATTTCCTTTACCCCACGATTGCGTGTGCTGTTTTGTTCCCTTAGACCGGGCTACAGCTGCTGCTGATGCGTTTCTAATGTGCAAAATATTAATTATAAAATAATAATTGAATTGTGCTTGCCTCGCTGTCTGGCAGGCCTCTTGAAAGGTGAGCACAATTCCCACACCGAGGTTATTGTTTAGATATCCTTCACACGCCAAGAGTTCATTAGCAGTCGGAGAGGAATAACAAATTGTGCACATCTGTTGGATTTCATAAATTGGAATTACTATTTAATAGGATCAACAAATGAGTCTAATATTGGATTAAAAATATGTAGAAATAACTAAACAAGCTTTTTCTAAGATAAATTGATGCAAAATTATAATTAATTAGTTGTGTAATTAATAGACTACCTAACAAAGACAAAGCAATACATTCAATAACTAGATTATTGAAGCTCTTATATATAATATATCAAACAAAAGAGACGGCTAACTGTTGAAAATAAATATTTGCAAAAATATTATAATAGAAACTATCTAGGATTTCAGCATTTAATTTGTTTTTTAACAGCTTTAAGCTATAAGCTTGGAATATACTCACTATCCTTATTTGCTGTATCCCTCATCTCCAAGACAATCCTAACTAATTTTATATGAATTTGTCTTCTCACAGTTCCCTCCTGTTTCCCTAGCTTTTAAAGCCTTCTAACCGCAATAGATAAATGCGATAATTCCTTTTGCAGCTATAATGTATTTAATTATGTGCAACACTAATTCATTGTTCTTAACGCATATTAAAATTTAATGTGTTTTCCAAGAAACCCGAGAAATTTGGTCAAAAGCCGCAATTATTTTCTGCGGTCAAGCGTTTATTTTAGTTTTTTGAGGAAAACGGACGAAAACTAGCCCGAAATGGGCATAAACGAGATGAAAACTGCGGTTTGAATGCCTGTCAATGGCCAGAACTAGCAGGAAATACAATCCTTTGAGTTGTCTGTAAGTAAAAGGACATTTTTATTTAGAGCTTGACTAAGCAGATGCCCTGTGAAGTAATTATCAGACCTATATTTTAAAGTATATTCTGAAATATCAACGATTTATAAGAGATAAAGCATTAGTTATCTAATGATATCTTTAGCTGTTAAAATCTAAGGACCTCGTTGTCAATTTCGACTATAATAAATTAAACTTCAGACTGACAGAAATTAGTTCCTTTACAAAACTCTTTTCCAAAATTAAAATGCCTAAAGGGTATCGAAAAAACAATGCAAATTGAAATGAATGCCATGTGGCAAAAGTTTTGTGGTAACTACAGCAACAACAACAACAACAACAACAATAAAACTAGCTCAAGTGCAACAATGGACCACATAAATGACAAAAGCAATAAAGTAATCCTTGGAACCCCTTTTACTTTACTTTATTTCACTTCTCTTCTTTTCCTCTGGTTGCATTCAAAAACTTTTGCGGTTCAATTTGAAAAGGAAACGGACACACACACACATATACACAGACACGAACATGTAAAATTTTAATTAAACTAATGAAAATGTAGAGCTAAGGACATAACTCGAAAAAGAGGAAAAGAAAAGGAATTAAAGCAGACGGAAATGTTGTGGAATTCAATGCATACATTTTGCTACAAATTTGGGAACATTAAAAATTAACTGGCCGAATAATCGAAACTGTTAAAACGTTAATTTAACACTTAAACAAGCTAAACCGCAGGACGGCCTCAACAGTGTCCTGTAGCTGTAGCTGTAATTGTAAATGTAACTCGTTCGCTGTGTGTGTGTGTGTGTTGGTGTGACAGCTTCTGTGTGTCACATTTAATGCAAAAGCGGAATTCCATTAAACGACAACCACAGGCAGCAAGCCACCAACGCGAAACCAACCACCCAAACCACCCGAACCATCAACCCACACAAAGGAAGCGCATTTGTGGTGCCAAATAAACACGCACACACTCACATATACACACACTCATACATATGCACAGCCGCAGCCCAAACACACTCCACAACTGACTGCATTGATCCACCCGAAAAACACAAACTCCTTCTCCCTTCCCTTGTGCCTGCCACAGCATATTGCAGATGTTTGAACTAACAGGAGCAGAGGGGCACGAGGGGGTCGCCAAGGAATCACAACGAGACTTTTTCCCCCTCCACACACACACACACACACACACACATGCGAATTACAATGTACGCACATAAATTGCAATCGGAATATCAAATTGGCAGCAGGACGAAACAGGACAAAACGGGACGAAACAGGACCGCAGCCCTCTCGGTTTGTCCTGGGCGTTTGTTCGCTTGTTCGTTGCGTGATTTTATCAATTCAATAAAAACCAAATAAAATCAGTACAAATGCAAATACCATTAATGTATTTGGTTTAACTTTGTTTTTGTTTCCCCGTCGATTGTTTTTCTTCATCTGTTTTCCCTTTCCTCTCTGTCTCTCTCTATTGCTTTCTTTCAGAAAAGCTTTATGCATTTCTCTTTTTATTTTTATTTATGTTTTTCATATTTTTCTTTTGCATTATTTACGCTATTGTGCCTTTTATAGTTGACTGGGACACATGTGAACACAACGGTGGTGGAAAAAAGAGCATAAAAAATCCTTTAAAGAATTTCTGTGGCAAAAACAATGTATACAACAAAATAAGTAAAACTTTGTGAGTTGAGTTTTTGCACTTTGTAAATTTACAAACTGAAAGTTTACACTGTTAAACAAAGGTTCTTAAAGAATTTCAATTAATGCATTCTATTGCCAATCTGTTAAGCATTTCGAAAATTTGCTGAAACTTTTCGAAATAACTTTAAGCTCACTAAAAAGTTTAATTATTATTGTGGTTTTGTGTGAAGTAACCTTCAAATATTTATTCATAAATTTCATATATTCTTTTAAAGGCTAAATTTATTTTTTTTTAATGTGCTATCTTTTTTAAATATACATATAAACATTCGATAGACTCAAAATTTACGTCAGCTTTGTCTGTTTTGTTGATAGCAATTTTATGACTATTCTAAATTTTCATATTAAAATATGAATGTAATTTTATAGAATAATATATATACACGTAAATTAAATTTAGGTAATATATAAAACATTTATCTGAACAATTTTAATTTTTTATTGCTCAATTTAATTTTGCAGATTTTAACTTTTTACGAATTTATTTAATTTGTGCTTTAATTTAGCTATATTTTTCTAAACATTTAAGCATTGAGTGGTTAAATAAAAATATGGTGTTTGTTTTTATTTTATTTTTTAAGATTTTATTTTTTTGTTCATTTGTTATCTTTTAGAATGCCATAATTTCAATACTCAAAAAAAAATCTTCTACAAATGTCTTAATATTTAATTTTATTTCAAATATAAAAACAGTTGTAACAAATTTGATTCTTTGATGGCTTCATACTTCTTTCCCACACTGTTATCCATGCAAAACATCTGCAACTAATTTGAAGTCAACATTAGCATTTATCTTCATACATTGCCCAATCATTAAGGACACTGACCCATCTATTTGATGGACCCCAACAGCATACTATATATATTAGGGTGTCCCTTATTTGGTCAAAGTCAATATTTTTAAACGCATACGGGCTAGTTCTGTTCATTAGGTCCTAAAGCACTCAGAAATAAATTTTTACCTCAATCGGAGTATGATAACCCGTGCCGACTTGGATCGGAAAATTTAAAGATTATATGGGACAAAAAAAAAATTTTTTTTTTTTTAATTTTTTATTTTTTTATTTTGTTTATTAGGTCCTAAAGAACTCAAAACCAAGTTTTCACCTTAATCGGAGTACGATAACCCATTCAAATTTGCATCGAAACATGAAAAAACAGTATTTAAACACTGATTATACATTTTTCGATGATTTTTCATGTTTCGATGCAAATTTGAATGGGTTATCGTACTCCGATTAAGGTGAAAACTTGGTTTTGAGTTCTTTAGGACCTAATAAACAAAATAAAAAAATAAAAAATTAAAAAAAAAAAAAATTTTTTTTTTGTCCCATATAATCTTTAAATTTTCCGATCCAAGTCGGCACGGGTTATCATACTCCGATTGAGGTAAAAATTTATTTCTGAGTGCTTTAGGACCTAATGAACAGAACTAGCCCGTATGCGTTTAAAAATATTGACTTTGACCAAATAAGGGACACCCTAATATATATATATAGATATATCCTAAACCCACCCGTATAAAGTAGCCTAATTAACTCATTAGACAATGTCACAGTGAGGGGAGAGAAAAAGGAAATCAAAAGAAGCTGGGACAGAGGAATGTTAAATGTGCAACATTTACACACTCATTTGTTGACAAACAAATTACACGAAGGATTTGCTGCAAATTACGCGCAATTTCTCAGCACTTTTTCTTTCAAATCCAAAAGAGAAAAAAATACTCAAAAAAAAAAGGAAAGGCCCAAAAAAAAAGGCAAAACTGTTGAACTGTTGGCTTCCCAATTCAGTTCAATGTGTGCATACATATGTCCCATGAAATTTAATTTAATCAAAGGGCAGGAAAGCCAGCAAAGAGAGAGAGAGAGAGAGAAAGAGACAGAGACAGATAGAGAGGGAGGAAAAGAGAAGCATCAGGCAGCACAAATCAATCTCTTTTCCCAAAGGCAGATCTTACACAGCGCAAAAAAATAAAGGAAAAGGGGGCGGGCCACGGGAGGCGTTGCTAAATGAAATTGCTTTAAGCAGCGGCCAACGCACATTGTCCTGTTGTCCCTTGTCCCTTGCCCCTTGTTCCTTGTCCCTTATCCTGTAGTCCGTTGTCCGCTGCCCGTTGTCCCTTGTCCTTATCCAGTGTCCTTTTGGCCCATTGCTGATTGTCTGACCGTAACTTGTTTGCTCGCCTTTAATTTCATTTGCGCGCCGCCGTCGACGTCGAAGTTGACGTCGCTGCCAATATCCTTGCTGGTCTTTAAGGCTGCGCAGCTGCCGTCTAAAGGGGGGACTTCCCCCTTCGGAGTTTGATTTCGCTTGCATTGTCCCTTTGTTGGCTTCCACTTTTCTTTCACTCGTTTCGCTTTAATTTACATGCTTGAATTGTCCTTGTACACTCAAAAAAAAATTATGCCCAGAGAAAAATCAAACATTTATTATTTGCTTCAAAAGAAAAGCAGGTGACGACTTCAATATTACAATTATATGTATATAACTATGCAATTTTTTCATTTTCATCATTGTCATAGTTATGTGAACAATTTAATGAAATGTATACAAAATGTTAAACTCTTTGCGATTATTAAAGTTTTAATTATACATATATAAAGCAGGCTGAATATTCCAAGAAGCCAACACTTGAAGAAAAATCGTGCTTACGCTACTTTCGTGCGCAGTTTGCTTTGATTTGTGCACATAACGACTTGTTTTTTTCTGAGTGTAGCGTTTAGCAATTTCGATGTCCTGCTGCTTTGGGGACGTTGCTCCTTTTAAGGGGGCATCTGATTTATGCGCATATGTTAAGGACCTAATGACATTAGCTTATAATGCCACAAGAGCTTTGGATTAATCAGATGACAAAGAATAGATGGAAAATTGTGTTTAATTCGGAATTAGACGAATCGACGTTTATTTTTCTACAGCTATGAAAGCTCATTGAGCTTGGAGCTTTTAAATAACGCACATATGTTTAAAAGAAGATAAAGTATAAATATAATAATTATGATTAATATAATAATAATTATTATTAAATATATGAAAAGTTTTATTTAAAATGCTCTCGAAAGTAAAATTTAAGTAAATACGTTTTACATAATAACTTAATGCTAAAAATAAATAAAAACACAGTTTACCGACAACAATTTAAAGTAACAAGAAGCAATAAATTGAGCATTGAATTTTTTTAAATGAATCAAAGGATTAATTGTTGTCGTAAGCTAGTGTCATGTCGCATTAAGCCTATAATCAAACTTTGACCCTCTCGCAAGGGTCACATAGTCCATGTAATTTTTCTCTTGGCATTTAAACGCTTCACTGCTTGACTTGGCCAAAAAATGGAACTTTAATTTGCCACGGCTGATTGAATTAAGCGCACATGATAAGGACGATGGGCAATCCCTTTAGAGATATGTGCATATACATACATATATATACGTATTCATACATGTATATAACCGTATAAACGATTCATTTTAAGGACCTCGCTTCGCACACACATTAGCGATATCTGTGGGGCGACAACGACCCTTCAGACAGACGGCCATAATAAATGGCGTCGCGACAGTTTCCTTTTAACAAAACTTTGTGTATCCGGTATTAAGAACGAACGTTGTGTCTGTCCGTCTATCGGTCTGTCTGTCTGTCTGTCGTCTGGCTTGCTAGCTAACATCTACAAGAACCACAGCCGAAACACCTGCGTCCACTCTCAGGAGTGAGAACTGTATCGAGCGGAGGGGAGGAGGATGAGATGCGGCAACTGCACGCCACATAAATTCCAATGGTCTTGGCATCGCCCACTTGCGACGTAGCTTACAAGTTGGCAAATTTGTGAAAATTACTTTTTGTTTATTGTGCTGAAAGCCATGCTAAGCTTAATGTTAAGGCCAAGGTAAGACGCCCCCAACCCCCTTACTCCAACCCCCTCTGGCCAGCAATAACATTGAGTTGTTCTCGTTGTGGTTGCTTCGTTTCTTTTTTTTTCTTTTTGATCCTCTTGTTGTTGTTTTTAAGCATTGTTGTTTTCATAATTTGCACCACCTACGTACATGGCTCGTAAATCTACACTCTAGTGTGTGTGTGTGTGTGTCGCTATCGTTGTCCTTTGCCAAAAACACACTGCGTACGAACAATTGTTGTTTTCACACCATAATCATAAAAGGTACAAGCATAATTATTATTTTTATGTCCTGGCACTTATTGTAAAGCAGCAAATTGCCTGCCTCGGACCAACATGCGCATAAATATGCCAGAGACACCAACGACAACGCCAACGCAGCCGGAAAACCAGTGAAAAGCAGGAAAAACCTCACTTTATGTGTAGTCAGATAACCAACAAAAAACAAACTGAAAAAAACGGCACAAAAAATAGACAATACTCGTACAAAGGAATGTAAAGAACTGACCACGAGAAATGTAATTTTTGTGTTGTCGCTGGACTAGTGAATATTTACGATGTTGAGAAAGAGAGAGGAAGATAGAGAGAGCAAGTATAATATAGTAAGAACTATAGTTGCAAGTAACAAAGATTTAGTTGAAAACATGCAGCAAAGAAGACAAGAAAGTAAAACATAATATATTAAAAAGAGTTTCCTGCGGATTACACTTTTGAAATATAAGCATATTAATTACATTTATCAGTGTCAATGAAACAAGTTTTAACCGAATAAGTAGTTGAAAGACTTCTTAATGAAATGATAGTGAAGTTTATTTTTATATTCGACATAAAACGACTACACAGAAAAAAAAATGACGTTCTAAAATCAAGTTTAAAATACTTGAATCAAGCCTGCATTTTTTAAGTATGTTTCCAGGATTAAGCTGAACAATCAAGCCTGAACCGGGTTAAAATGAGAAAATAAGCCCAAATTACTTGATTCTCTCTCAGCCTCTCTCATTTCAACTGGTCTGGTGGCTCAGTGGTTAGAGTCGCCGACTTGTTTGAAACAGACCTGGGTTCGATTCCCACCAGTCAATTGCATTCAAACATTTTCTTCACTAAAAAAAAAATGTTAAAAAAAAACAATAAAAAAAAATAAAATAAAAAATATTAAAAAAAAAATTAAAAAAAAAAATAAAAAAAAAATTAAAAATAAAAAAGTAAAAAAAAAAATTAAAAAAAAAAATAAAAGCAAAAAAATAAAAAAAAAATCTTAAAAAAAAATTAAAAAAAAAATTTAAATGTAACAAAAAACATTTTTTTTTTTTAGCCTGAATTTAAGAATTTTAGGATTGAATTCGGGATTGAAAAAATCAAGTATTTCATACTTGGTTTAAGCAAATCCGGGATTACCCCACTTTTGACATCGTTTCGGATTGAATCCGGGCTAAATATCCCGGATTTTTTTTTCTGTGTAGGAAATACATTCATTCTTTTTTTCTTTACTTCATTGCATTCCCGTTAAATTTCGATTAGAATTACTAATCAATTAGATTATTTTTGGAAATAATAGTAAGGACTACTTATATAATTCATTGTTGAAAATTTGTGATAATATAATGATAACGATTACAAAAAATCAGAAATAGTCTTAAAATAATTACAACTATTCAAAAATAATAAAAAAAAAAAAAAAAATAATCTTTCTGATTATTTCGGTTTTTTTTTATTTATTCTGATTATTTGGGGCTTCTTTGATTGTGAAAATTTAAAATAATTTGATTTTTACTGAAAAGTCATAAAAAATCAGAAATAATCAAAAATAATCAGAAATAATTAAAAATAATCAGAAATAATAAAAAAAAATAAAAAATAATCCGAATACTCAAAAAGATGATTTCTGATTATTTTTAATTTTTTCTGATTATTTTTGAATAATTGTTATAATTTTGGATTATTTTTGATTTTTTCTGATTATTTTGAAAAATTGTAATAGTTTTTGATTATTTTTGATTTTTTGTAATCGAAATCATTAAATAATTGGGCAAAATAATCGTAATTTAATCATTAGTTCGACTTTTAAATAAAAAATATTCTAATTCCTAATGATTATGATTACAAATCATTATTTAACAGGTATTTTTCTTCTATTTCTTTCTATTACATCATTCATTAAAATATTTTAAAGTATGTATTTCGCAATATATTTTTCAATATCCCAAATTTGGAAATCGGTTAAAGCTTTCTGGAAGTAGTTCGAGCAATTTAGGCATCCCAATTCATTTAAGGCAACAATTGAATTCCCCAAACCAGCTATATAAACATTGATGGTTTCAGTTAAAACACTTGATTTTTTCTACTGAAAACCAAACAAATAAAAAATAATAATAAGAAAAAAGGTTATGCCATTTGCCAACAAATGTTGGCGCTTAGAAAATCAGTCAATTGTGCAGGTAAATGGACTGCAAGCGACGTTTCGAAGACCCAAAGGGGGAAAAAAACAAACAACAAAAAAAGGGAAAACCCCATTTAAAAAAGCTGAGTGTGTCCAGGGTTGAAGTCTAGAATGTTTCACATACAATTGCACAAACGACAGCTGAAAGGGTCATTCAATTTGAAAAGGTTGAAGACCCCCCCCTTAACGCGGTCAGAGTTAATCACTTTTCCGACAGCCTTTCGATCCAAATCCCCCACTCTTCCCCCTTTCCTCTGCCCATTTTCCAACTCAGACTCTGCCAATCCTTTTAAATGCCCCAATCTGAATTTATTAGCTGCACGTGATAGTTGCTAAAGGTGCAGCAAATATACAAAATACAAAAAAAAAATAAAAAATGAAAATAATCCACGCCCCGAGGCATTTTTAATGCTACTTTATTGCGCGGGCACTCACATGTGCCAGGACGAATCCTTTTGGGGCAGGCTCTTCCGATTTATTTATGAGCTGCAGAAAAGTATTTCTTTTTTTTTCTTGTTTCCTTTTTGCGTTTTTGTGAATTTACAAATCTGTGTGGGAATTACATATAAAGCGTCAGCGGAAAAACCATTTTAATTAGTTAAAATTCCCACAGCACGTATACGTAATATTTTGCTAAACGCAGCGCGAAAATCTTTTCATACCGTTTTTGGGGGGTCCTGCGAATTTTGTGGCATGTTAAAATATAGAATTAGGTATGCTTATTCTTTCATGTAATTATGAAATATACTTAATATTTGTTTTTAATACGAAAGTGTGTTTTTACAAAATTATATGTCTAATTTTATTTAAGCTTATAGAAACTATTTAATATTCATTAGAAAATAAACACAAGAATACAATTAATATTATGTTTATATTATTCTATTTAACCAAAAATATTCCAAAGAAAGAAAGTGAAAGAAAGCTAAATTCTCAATATATTTAAAATTGTATCATCAAAAATCCCATAAATTTTGCTGATCACTTTATCATAAATCTGTCTTATTTAAGCTTTTATCTATTTTCTCTTTTTATAATTTTTTAATAAAGGATATAGAAACTTCGACTATTCTTTTGCAGTTTTCCGATGCTTTTCATTATTGCAGCTAAAAAAAAGGAGACAACAACAAAAAAATGAAAGCTAGCAAAATTATGGTAAAACTTTTCAGCAGTTTAACAATAAAAAGCAAATGCCGCTGGATAGAACTTCTACACAATGCCACGCCCACCTCTCATACACATACACACACACACATACACACAGACACGGACATACACATAGACCGAGACAACCGCACATTAGTAGTTAGTGCAAGCAGGCGGCTTCAAACTTTTGAATAAATACAATATGGATTGTGGATTGGGAGAGATGTCGAAAGATGGCTAGATAAGGGGGATATGGAAGGTAGATATGGATGCTCTGTTGAGGCGCCTCCCCGGGCGCCACTTTAGACAATGAAGCGTGTAATGCTAAATATCACGCTGGCAACCACAACCAGCCGTTGCCTGCCTGGACCGAGGAGTTGTTAAAGTGAGGAGGAGGAAGTAGAAGGAGTGGAGGGCGTGGCTATGCAGCATAATTTTGCTGCGCGGTTTGGCAACAATTGCTTTCATTAGAATTTTTCGTGCTGCTGGGCTGCTGTTGATCCACCTTGGAGAAACCCCTTGATGTTGTTACTGATGTTGTTGTTGTTGCTTTTGTTGCTTTTGTTGTCCTGCGGCCGCAGATACATTATCCGAAATTTGCATAAAATAAATAAATTAAATATGCCAGACATGCGGTGCGCCGTTGGTCGCCTGGTCGCCTGTTAGCCCTCGATTTTGCTTGACTCTCCGAAAGTTTTCATTTTATTATCACACGAGCGCACAGTGGGACAATGGACTAAGCTATCTGACATTAAATCAAATTTTCAAATCTCGAGTAAAATTAATTTTTCGAACGATTTTTATTTTATTTTTTTTATTTTTTTTTATTTTTTTTTAATTATATAATAACATATACATTAAGTTTCGTTTGCTCACAGCTTTTAATGTGAATCTTCAGATGTTTAACAGTTTTTAGTTTAAGTCTAATAATATTTTGGTCAATTTTGTTTTTTCCTGTTCTTCAAAATTAAAAATCAATTAAACAAAATAAATTACCAAAATTATTTGTTACATAATAATTCATCAAATATACTAAGAATTTAAGTTTGTTTTCATGAACAATATATTTTGATTTAATTTAATTTGACTTAATTTATTTTTTCAATTAAAAGGGAATAGAAAAAACCAATAGAACATATCTTGACTATTTTCGAAGATATTAATTTGTCTATGCTACTCTAGTTATTATTCCCACTGTGGAGCGTGAGATTCAACCAGCCATATAGAGTGGGAGGAGATGGGGCGTAGAGACTGTTTCAACCGATAGACAACAGTCCCAAGCAGCTGCACATAACACCAACAACAACAACAAGAACAACAGAAAACATTTTGAACTTGGCCAGCAGGCGATCTGTTGGCTTGTGGCATCAACAGCAGCGGTGGCAGTGGCAAGTGGCAGTGGCGGTGGCAATGGCGGTGGCACAGGATGCGCTACGTTGCGTTTGCTTGTCATGCTCCGTTGCCTGATTTTTGTGCTGTCGTCCTTCGTCGTGAGCTTCATGCACGACTTGCTGCTGCCTCTGCTGCTGCTGATGCTGCTGCCTCTGCTGATGTTGCCGCTGTTGCTGCCACTTTTTTGGGGGCACATGGCTGCCCGCTACGAAATTGGTTCGTTTGGTCGTATGACCCAGGGTTTTGGTCGCTCGGGCACTTAAAATTTCTGCATAGACCCTTACCATGTTGTTGTTGTTGTTGCTGTTGCTGTTGCTGTTGCTGTTATTGCTTCCACTGCCTGTTGTAGTTCAATTTGTGCGATGCGGCTTAATGAAATTTAGTTGTTAGTTGCTGCACGTTTATGTGCATAGATTGCTGATAGATGGTGGGTCGTTTCGTTGGGTCGACGGTGCGTATGCGTGTTGCCCCGCCAGTGTTGCCCAACCAACCTCCATGAAAGTAATTGCTGTGGCAACTCCTCTGCCAATAGAGTTACCCATATGAATGTAGGCGTTACATTTACTTGCCTGTTGAAAACTACGGGGCGTATGCGTAATGCTGTATTGAGATACAGGAAATGAAAGGAAATTTGCTTTAATAGTATAGGGTTGTAATTGTTTTTAAGGAATGTTTTGCGCTTAAGGTAAGAAAATATTAAACTAGTTTTGATGTTTTAATATCGGTATAACTTAAAAAAAAATGTTAATCTTTAAACTTAACTTATTTATCTGCCAATTAAATATCTCAGACATATGACATTTTAGAATTTTCAAAACTACTTATTGGACATAATTATCAATAAGATTCTTCTGTCAAGAATTATGATTTGTTTTTTTAAAAGCATTAAATTAGATATACGGCAGTTCAATTGCAATTCTTATATAATCATTAATTATTGAATATTATTGCACAAATCAAGACATTTTTCAGAAATTTTAAGACAGTAAGTTTAGTACTCAACTTAACAAGTTCTTTATAATCAGTTTAAAAGAATAAAAGTATATTTGTTCAAATAAATGTACCCTTTTGAATGTTATTTTCTATAATTTTCATTTCGATTCTTATAAAAAAAAGCTTGATGTGTGTTTAAAATATATGGCTCTGGAGAATTGGAACTGAAATAATTTGTTTAAAGAAAATGATCTTTAATCTTTTTTATAATAAATGTATAAATTATAAAGTCAACACTTTAGCCATCTGCAGCTGTCACAATGAAATTGCCACTTACCTTTCTGCCATTTTCAGCTTGACTCTTCAAAAATTTCATTACGTCAGTCATAATTCAACGTCAACAACAACACCTCCGTTTCTCTGTCTCTGTCTCTCTCCCCGTCTCCCTCTTTCTCTCTCTTTGTATCTCTTTTCCTATGCGACCTTCTGTCTGAAAATTGTAGAGCTCGTGGAGTGACGGTTATCGGGAGCGGAACATCTGCCTTTTCTAAAATATTAAATAAAGCAATCAAATAACTCTTCCAACATGCCTCATTTATTGCAGATTACCATGCCCCCGTCAGCTCCACGTGGCTGCTGCTGCTGTTGCTGTTGCATGTGGCACTGGGCTCCACAAAGTGCAGCCACGCCCTGGAACGTTGTACGCACGTACGGGCCGGGGCACTATCATTACACAGCCCCCCATTACACGCCCCCCATCTGGCAGCTTTTGTAATCAGCGGGGGGTGACGAGAAGGCAGCGAGGACTGGGGAGGGGGGAGTGAAAGTAAGTGAACCTTCAATTACAGCAAACGAGCACTGAGAATCGCAGATTATCTCATTAATGACGCGCACGCCTAAAAGTCGACTACAATATTTTTTAAAATTCCGCTCACACGCACACAGCAGAGGAGAACAGCAAAAACAGACTGCTGAAAGAGAAGAAGAAAGAGGTGGTTAGAGGGGGGTTTGGTTGGGACCGAACTAAAAACGAATGTGATGCAAGTTTCGGTGGCCATTTTGTCTCGCCATGACAGGCAAGTGAAAGTCGCGACTTGCGACGTACCGTGCGACACATTCACCATATTCTCTTCTGCTCGCATTTTCATTTGCTGGCAATTTTCTCACACACACACATGCACACTCACACGGATGCACGCTTACTCCAACACTTTCGCTTTGGACGTCTTGTGCTTCTGGTCTATAAATTTATATATGGCCAAGGAATGCGCATTTAATGGCCAACAATGTGCGTATGGCAGTGTGAGAGCTTTAAGCACGTGCTACTGCACTACCTCTCTCTCTCTCTCGCACACACTCTCTCTCTGTCTCTTTCTGTGTGTGGCAATTGTTCGTCGAGGCATAGAGCCATTTATTATGCTTCAAATTTTGCTGCTGAATTTTGCCTGCATGGAGACGTTGGGTGTTGACTTATTGGGCAACATGTGTGGAAATTCGTTGCCCCAAACCAGCCGAACACCCCCCCTCTCGCCCCTTACTACGCCACATGAGCCACGCTGTGACCACACAAATCACACACACACAGTCCATTCCGTCTGTCTCTGTTGTGTCGAGTCATATTTTGTTCTGTTCATTGGAAATGCGACGCGGTTTACATTGTACTTAACAGCTGAGCGAAGCGGCAGAGACAAATGTCTGCCATCGAGTGGAGAGCAGAAGTGTGGAGAGGGGGGAGAGGGAGACTCCTCTCTAGACTTTTAGCAGGATTAACATCGTAAAGAGACCAGCGAGTGACTTGCTCAAATTGGGTTTACCAACAACTGAAATATTGAACTGTTTTCAATTGCATATTTCAAGGAATCGCTTAATGTTTCTGTTTGAAAAAAAATATCTCTCTGGCATTAAAAAAAAAAATCTTATTTTAAATTATTGAATTTTAATTTAGCGGAAGAAATACCTATAGAAACTGTAAGAGACTCTAAGAATAATCTAATTCGGAAAGAGTTTATATACGCTACGAAAAAATTTATTTCAATATTAAACTTAACTTTTATAATTTTTGAATTCTCATTTGAGATTCACCAAGAAATGCAACAAAGAATCGTTTAAATATTAATCCACCCTTTTATGATCGACAATTGAATTTAACATACTTCTTTAAATCGGACGATGTCTGTCGAATAAAGAAAAAGAATATTTTGTCAACCAAAAACTATTTTTAAAGGTGATTGGTGCTCAAATCATTTTCATACATAAATTTTGAATAATTTTCAAACCGACTTACTTTAGTGAAATATACTGAAATTATCTGCAATATTCTTCTTCTCTTATCTAAAGACATATTTTTGAAAAATATTTCATGCTACAAAAAAACGGCAGTAAAATATGAATAAATATCCAATCCAAAAAATAAAGGATTGGAAAAAAGAAGAAATGATTTGCAAGCACCTCATAAATGGGATGTAGTAGAATAATGCGGCTATTAAGTGTTGACAAAAAAAAAACAAAACAAAAAGGAGGCCGCACTCAAAATGCCCGAAATGCCCAAAGTGCATAAATTTTGATTAGGTGAGCAGCAGAGAAATTGCTGAGCAGATAGAGGGTCTCTCTCTATATTAGCAATTAAACGCGCCGCACAACATCGTTTATCACTTGAAGAAATCCAGTGACAAGAGAGGCCGAAGACTCTGAAAAACCTACAATACAAGCGATTAGATTTGATTGTGGATAAAGAAGAGGGAGAACAAGAAGATGAGGAGGACAACAGTTTTTGGTAAGCATCCAAATCGAGTGCCATAACTCACGCCACAGGATCTGTGTGGAGAGCACAGGAGTTACCAGTGAAATTAAGAGCACAACTCAAACGTAATAAAATCATAATCGTCGGATCAACACAGTCATCAGCGGTGTCACAACAGCTCCTAGAAAGAAACACCAAGTGTGAGAAGGGAGGAATATAGAGCTGTAGATGATGATGATGATGATGATGCTGGCAGGACGCAGCTATATTGCCGGGCGAAACTCAGCGGTAATTACAGTAATAATTCAAAAGAGATTTGCTACCAAAAGGAAAGGCAAAAAAACGTAAAAGAGGAGGAAAAACCTGTACAGAGACAATGAACGGAACGTTGCATTGCGCACAGGGCTAAAAGTGGCAATTGCCAGAAACGAGACAACGACAACGGCGAGTCTAGAAGGACAGAAGGACTCCCAAAACTGGCTAGACAAGCCAGGACACCAGGACACCCACGCACTCATCGCATAGTGCTGATGTGCAGCTTCCGGTTCTAAAGCGACGCACAGGTGCAGGACGAAAGCCAAAGCCAAAGTCAGAGGCATAGACAGAGAGATTGAGTGAAAGAGAGGCATAGATAGGGGGAAGAAACTGAGAGAAACGGGGCGACCATAAAAACTTCAAGCAGTGTGATGATGAAAAATGCGACAATGAAAATAATGCTTGGCACACGCATACCCAGTCCCAGTTCCCCGCTCTAGGTTCACCTCACCACACACCCATTCTCCTATTCCCCCTCTTAACACCACAGACGTCCAGCAGTCGCTCCCCTCCCAAGAGCACTTAAAGACACTGTGCCAAAGGTTTCAGGGGTCTGGGAGTGTGAAAAAGTTTAAGTGGCAACACAAAAATCCATGGATTTACTTTTATGCAGCACCATCGACACCCAGCGACACCAACCACCCACTTGCAATCTGAGGCGTTTTTGGCCAACTTTTTTGCGTTGCTTGGTTAACTCCCTTTATGACTTTTGGCGCGTCAAGTTGCTGGAAAGTGTCAATATTGCGTTCAAGCATCACGTGCCCGCACCTGGAACTCAATCCCAACTCCAGCCCCAACTCCATCCCCAACTCTAACTCCATCCCCAACTGTATCCAGCTGTCAGCTGTTGTTGCTGTTGGGATTAGCGAGTTGTACGTACGTTTTTGGGTCCACTTTTAGCTACTTAACGTTGCGTTGTGCACTCTAAAATCGCAATACGAAACTTTTTGTTGATCCCGAGGTAACTGCAGTCATGGGGAGAGCTAAAATAGCATCGAGGGTTTGAGTCTATCAAGTGCTAGAAGGGGGAGGATTGTAGACAATGCCAAACAACAACAAAAGTTGGCGCAAATGATACCAATAAACAAATCCCATTATACACGGTGTATCAGCTTTTCGCGTATACTACGTGATATGAATGTCAACAGAACACGGAAAATAATAGTACAACAACCCAAAAAAAAATAAAATAAAGTGACACAAAAAATACGGAAAAATGTACAAAGAAAATACTGACATGATAGATTGAATTGCCTCTGATATATTTGGAAAACGAAAATCGCTGGTAATGCAATTTGACAAGCGCATAAAAATAATATTTCACTACTTCACAACTCTTAATGGTCCGTTAAATTGAAGAACTACTTAAAAAATATCAATAAATATCAGAAAAAACTAGTCGGCGGTGCTACAGTCGAGCGGTACTCGACTGTCGAAGACCCCGTACTTACTATGCAAAAGCAAACACTGCTTAAAGTCATGTAATATAAGTCGCTACAAACATTTAAAGTATTTTAATATATATATATTTTCGCCCAAATATATTGAGGATACGTATATCAATTTACATTAAAGATATAATAAATGATTTAGTAAAGCACATCATCAAATTTAACAGATGCACAAAATAAATTGATTTAAGCATTAGAGAAAGCAAGAAAGCGATAAGAGCATTTCCCACATCTCTTAATCATAAACCAAAAAAAAATCAAATATTAACATTGAATTGATGTAACTGCAACATATATAAAATGTCAGGAAAACATTAATAAATCTTAAAAATAAAAAAGTCTGTTCAAGCCGGGATTCGAGCTCGGGACCTACATATGATCTAAAAAGTCTGCAAATATTAAAAAAAAAAATTAAAAAATTTGCTCTCGCTGGGAGTTGAATCCGCGACTAATTGCTAATTTACTGGGAACTTTGCCCCTTAGGCCACCGAAGCCAACTTTACAAGTGCAAAATGCAGATATGTTAAGACTACAATGATTTATTCTTTGACAACAGTTACATTGATTATCTGCTAACAACTTCATTTTATTCAAAATAAACTAACATTTTGAAATGCAACACTTATTAAAAAAACAAAAATTTTTCGTGTGGATCACCTGCTAACAACTTACATGTAATTAGGCCTTGACGTCACAAGTAATACCAAGTACTAATTTCATTGTTGAATTGAGTAAAGTAATGCATTGTATTCATTGTTGTTGTCTGCTAATATAAAATATTTCAACATAATCACAAAAAAATTAGCACATATGGAAAGTAACAATATTTAAAAATGTCTTGTCCGTGATTTCTAGGCGTTTAAGAAATCTAACAACTGACTGTACCCCCTACATCCAACTGATCACTGTAAGCAGACAAAACTAGGCGGTCTATTACACGTTGCGCCACAGTCGGCTCTTATGATAATCCTTACGGTGTCCACGTAATGCCAGATTTCATTGTTACTAAAACGCCGACTGTTTTAAAGTCAAAAGTAATTAATTCAGCAATTTAAAATTCATCTGTTTATTGTTGTTTGTTGCTGCTAAAGTATGGCAAATAATGGAATGAAAATAATCAAATAGTAATGCTATAACAATATCATATACTCCTTAGTTTATTATCCGATCGCGAAATAGAAATTTTCAGCACATATGGAAAGTAACAATTTAATCTTCGAATCTATGCTTAAATAAGGAATGATCTAATCTTTAAAAATCTGTCCTTCATAATCTAAGATTTTCTTATCTTTGTGAGAACGCGTATTTCAAGCGGGCGAAATTGGCCAAACAAGTATTAAATAATTCTGAAACTCAGATCTGCTTATCAATGTGTATTTTAGACTGCAAGTGGCCTTAAAAAAAAGCTCATTACTCAATTAATCTGAAGTAACTCTAGCATTTTGATAGTCTCTGAGAACTGAAGGCGAACTCTTAACAGTGCAAAACGATGCATTCAAAAGACGTGACAGAACTAAGAGCATTCAGTACAAAAGTTTGTGCTTTACATAAAGACTAAAGAGCATGGCTATATCAACTCGGCGTGTTGATGCTGAGCAAGAATGGGCGAGGGTGTGATATAGGCGTGGAGGGGGAGGTGGGGAACTCTTGCCTTACAGCCGTCGCTTCTGCCTGTTACGCAATTTGCGACTTTTCGGCCATTCATCTTCTGACAAAGTTCTGAGTGGACGCACGCTACACTCTGGGCCGACTTTCAAGTGGACCGGGTCTCACGAACCATACCACAAACCATTTTGGATCGCCATGGAGAGAGAGAAAGAGAGAGAGAGAAGCAGACTCTCTTAAGTGCTTAAATATTATTCTTTGTATTCCGTTTGGGCCAGAAAAACACTCAAGTTAGTGGCCATATCCGTTAACGCTTGCCTAAATATTATTTAAGCTAAATAGAATTCTCTCTCTCTCTCTCTATCTCTCCCTCTTTCTCTGCTCTTTAATGAGATTTCTCCCTCCCATTTCTCTTTCACACAGGTATTTTAATGGTCAGCTGCATTTGCTGGCGACTTTTACAACTTCTGCTGCTTCCCCAAAAAACTTTGCGCTGATTAAATGTTGTCCAAAAAGTCTTTCTTTTCCGATTGCTCAACACAAAGCCAAGCTGATTTTCCACTATCAACAAACCTATTTTTCTCCCTCCCCAAATCCCTAACACTTGAAACGAATTCTGTACAAAAGATATGCGAGCGGAAAAACTTTCAAATCAGCAAAACCTCTTATCTAATTGCTTTGAAAAACTTTCGGACCGCCATTGAAACTGAATGCAAAAGTCACTTTCTGAACTTCTGCAGCTCTGAGATGCGTAGGAAAACTTAAGACAAATATGAATGTGTCACAGATATGGCCACATATTGTCTTAAACATGTTAAACAGATTATTATTATCACATTAGATTTAAGTGGCTTGAAAGAAACGTGAAACTTTATTTCACAAAACTATTTCGAAATTCAAACTATTTCTATTCAGTTTGTATTGTATTTTCTATGTTTGTCTCTTTAGTAAATCAACTTCTGATTTAATAGACTTGGAAATTTATTTTTAAGCATTTATATTTTATATATTTTTTTTTTGTTAAATGCAAATTGAAAAATGTATTCTAACATATTTAATTTACAAAATTAAGATTATTATTTATTAAATTCATTCTTCTTTATCAAAACTGAAATATTCCTGGTAAAAATAACTAAGGCAACAGCTTTTAAGTCATAAGTAGCTTAAATTCAGGTGCTTTTGAAACTGCATATATGCACATATATAATATTTAGATTTTTGCCCTGCAGCTGCTGACCTGAGGAATTTTCATATCACAAATGCTGGCGACTTGCCAAAGTCAGGACGGGGCCAAAAGATATAAATTCAAAAGGTAAAAGTTACAGGCAAAGAAAAGGCCAACTGAAATCTTGTAAGGCAGCTAAATTTTAATTTCAATTAAAATATTTACAAACGCCTTGGCAACAGAAACGAGATATGAGCACAGCGTCAAAGGGCGCGACCCAATGTCAGACGCGGGGAAGGGCTTATAAAAGGGGAAAATCAAGGGGGAAAGGGAAAAGAGCTTAAGCCCGGATGAGAATGCTTTTCATAAAAATTTCAGCAAGTTTATAACAAAGCGCAACGGGGTAGCATGATAACAACAATAACTCTGAAGTATGACTACATACAGACATACTTACATATGTATATGTACATTTATGAAAAAGAAAAAAGTGTGTGTGTGTGTGTTGGAGGTTTTTTGAGAGCCCCCATGCGGCTTTTATTGATTAAACTTGAACGCACTGTGAGCGGTCGTTTGTTTGCCAAGAACTTTCTTAATTTTGTTGTAATTTCCTTTACGCTGCTGGAATTTCTATCTGCAAGTTTATGAGCAGCGCACAAACTATTTTTATTAGATTAAAACCAAACAAAAAACTAGTCGGCGGTGCTACAGTCGAGCGGTACTCGACTGTCGAAGACCCCGTACTTACTATGCAAAAGCAAACACTGCTTAAAGTCATGTAATATAAGTCGCTACAAACATTTAAAGTATTTTAATATATATATATTTTCGCCCAAATATATTGAGGATACGTATATCAATTTACATTAAAGATATAATAAATGATTTAGTAAAGCACATCATCAAATTTAACAGATGCACAAAATAAATTGATTTAAGCATTAGAGAAAGCAAGAAAGCGATAAGAGCATTTCCCACATCTCTTAATCATAAACCAAAAAAAAATCAAATATTAACATTGAATTGATGTAACTGCAACATATATAAAATGTCAGGAAAACATTAATAAATCTTAAAAATAAAAAAGTCTGTTCAAGCCGGGATTCGAGCTCGGGACCTACATATGATCTAAAAAGTCTGCAAATATTAAAAAAAAAAATTAAAAAATTTGCTCTCGCTGGGAGTTGAACCCGCGACTAATTGCTAATTTACTGGGAACTTTGCCCCTTAGGCCACCGAAGCCAACTTTACAAATGCAAAATGCAGATATGTTAAGACTACAATGATTTATTCTTTGCCAGTTATGATTTCTGCAACATCATTTTAAAATTTAATAACATTAAAAAAAACATTTGGGGATCATCTGCTAACAACTTAATTTTATTGGTCAAATAATAAATACTAACATTTTGAATTGATAAAAATGCAACACTTATATAAAATATCAACATAACACAAAAAAATTGATTTTAAAAACAAAAAAAATTTTGTCCGTGTCAGGATTTGAACCCGCGACCCCCTGGTACAACTGACAATGTAAGCAAAAAACTAGGCGTCTTTACACGTTGCGCCACAGTCGCTCTTTGAAATCCACTGTCCAGTAATAGATTTCATTGTTACTGGACTGTAAGTCAAAAGTAATTAATTGTATTCATTGATTGTTGTTGTTGCTGCTAAAGTATGGCAAATAAAGGAGAATTTAGTTGTTCAATATCTTCTCTGTTTATTATCCGATCGCGATGAAATTTTCAGCACATATGGAAAGTAACAATATCTTCGTCTATGCTTAATAAGGAATGTCTATCTTTAAAATTGTCCTTATAATTAAGATTTTCTAATTTGTGGGCGTTTAAGGGGGCGTGGCCAAAATCTAAAACAAACTCGATCTGCTTACAATATAGACGCACCTACATACCAAGTTTGAAGTCTCTAGCTTTTATAGTCTCTGAGATCTAGGCGCTCTTACAGACGGACAGACGGACAGACGGACAGACGGACAGACGGACATGGCTATATCAACTCGGCTGTTGATGCTGATCAAGAATATATATACTTTATGGGGTCTGCCACGCCTCCTTCTGCCTGTTACGCACATTTTTTTTTGTGACAAAGTTAATAGACCCCTATACTTTTTTAAAGTACGGGGTCTAATAAGAAAAGAAAATTATAAGGGAAATTCAAACATACTGTTGAGACAAAACAACAATGCGCGGAAATCTCTTGACGTAATTTTCTCTAACAATTTTAATCGCATTTGCGAGCACTGAGCAAAATATTAACAACAATGTTGCTAGCGCTCAGATGATGCCAAAAAGAGAGGGCGACGCTTCACTGTAGCAGCTTCACTGTGGCATCCACCGGAATCTCTGCTCTGGTCCATGGGCCGCGCAATGACGAAGCGATTTTCATTACAGAATTATTCGTGCGTAAGAATGTTGTTGATGCCGAGCGGCATTTTCAATTTTCCACGACAATGTTAATTAGACCCCGTACTTTAAAAAAGTATAGGGGTCTATTAACTTTGTCACAAAAAAAAATGTGCGTAACAGGCAGAAGGAGGCGTGGCAGACCCCATAAAGTATATATATTCTTGATCAGCATCAACAGCCGAGTTGATATAGCCATGTCCGTCTGTCCGTCTGTCCGTCTGTCCGTCTGTCCGTCTGTAAGAGCGCCTAGATCTCAGAGACTATAAAAGCTAGAGACTTCAAACTTGGTATGTAGGTGCGTCTATATTGTAAGCAGATCGAGTTTGTTTTAGATTTTGGCCACGCCCCCTTAAACGCCCACAAATTAGAAAATCTTAATTATAAGGACAATTTTAAAGATAGACATTCCTTATTAAGCATAGACGAAGATATTGTTACTTTCCATATGTGCTGAAAATTTCATCGCGATCGGATAATAAACAGAGAAGATATTGAACAACTAAATTCTCCTTTATTTGCCATACTTTAGCAGCAACAACAACAATCAATGAATACAATTAATTACTTTTGACTTACAGTCCAGTAACAATGAAATCTATTACTGGACAGTGGATTTCAAAGAGCGACTGTGGCGCAACGTGTAAAGACGCCTAGTTTTTTGCTTACATTGTCAGTTGTACCAGGGGGTCGCGGGTTCAAATCCTGACACGGACAAAATTTTTTTTGTTTTTAAAATCAATTTTTTTGTGTTATGTTGATATTTTATATAAGTGTTGCATTTTTATCAATTCAAAATGTTAGTATTTATTATTTGACCAATAAAATTAAGTTGTTAGCAGATGATCCCCAAATGTTTTTTTTAATGTTATTAAATTTTAAAATGATGTTGCAGAAATCATAACTGGCAAAGAATAAATCATTGTAGTCTTAACATATCTGCATTTTGCATTTGTAAAGTTGGCTTCGGTGGCCTAAGGGGCAAAGTTCCCAGTAAATTAGCAATTAGTCGCGGATTCAACTCCCAGCGAGAGCAAATTTTTTAATTTTTTTTTTTAATATTTGCAGACTTTTTAGATCATATGTAGGTCCCGAGCTCGAATCCCGGCTTGAACAGACTTTTTTATTTTTAAGATTTATTAATGTTTTCCTGACATTTTATATATGTTGCAGTTACATCAATTCAATGTTAATATTTGATTTTTTTTTGGTTTATGATTAAGAGATGTGGGAAATGCTCTTATCGCTTTCTTGCTTTCTCTAATGCTTAAATCAATTTATTTTGTGCATCTGTTAAATTTGATGATGTGCTTTACTAAATCATTTATTATATCTTTAATGTAAATTGATATACGTATCCTCAATATATTTGGGCGAAAATATATATATATTAAAATACTTTAAATGTTTGTAGC
The DNA here is from genome assembly GCA_037043405.1 of Drosophila subquinaria. Lineage (NCBI taxonomy): Eukaryota > Metazoa > Arthropoda > Insecta > Diptera > Drosophilidae > Drosophila > Drosophila subquinaria. The sequence goes on from JBAMBL010001809.1 coordinate 260,012, forward strand.
GACTTATATTACATGACTTTAAGCAGTGTTTGCTTTTGCATAGTAAGTACGGGGTCTTCGACAGTCGAGTACCGCTCGACTGTAGCACCGCCGACTAGTTTATTATGAGTTTAGCAATTCGTGTGCAAAAATAAAATAATAGACATGCTCGTACATATCTAATTGTTTGTATTGTATATTATTTACAACAACAATAGACCTGAAAATGCTAAAAAGGAAACCAAGAAAATGTCAATTGAACTTTTACATAGCATACTTTTTAGGGGGGATTGAAGGCAAATATTGTGCGGCAAGTGAATGATTTATGTATTTGTACCTTGTAATTGCTATTTTGGAAGAGGGTATAATAGTCTAGACAGTAAACGATATACATGCATTAATTAAGTCCCTTAAATGTGCAGAAAGCTTTGATTGAAGCTTGCATGTGCTTTCAAAGCTGTTTCAAATAGTTAAACTTAACAACATATTTAGGGTGTTCACTTTGCCCTAGCAGCGTTGCAGATTGAAAACGTTGCAAGCTTGCTGCAAGAACAGCGCTTTACGTGCAACGCGTTGAACATATTCAACAATATGTAAACAAAAAACAGCCCACTTTAGTTATGTGCAATGCTTTCCACGTAAAGCGCTGTTCTTGCAGCAAGCTTGCAACGCTGCTAGGGCAAAGTGAACGCCCTAAATATTATTCTTTGGGATTACTTTTTTTGTACAATATTTACAGAAATTTTTATATAATGTATCTAGTTCACCGAGCTTTTACAATGTGCTTTTCAAGCTTACACAGTTATTAAAGCTCAACTAGCTTAAGATTAAAATAAATATATGCTTTCTGCTTTAAGTGAATCATAGATAAGTTAGGATATCTTGAAAGTCAACACACATTTCAGCACTAAATATGTATTTCCTATTAAGCTTTGCCTTTTTTTGTGGGAATGGGGGCGTGGCCGCCACTCGTGCTGAATTTTTATTGCTTGATTTAATTATTAATGCGACCTGCAGATGTCACGAACACAGAACAGAGTATGAAGAAAACAGAATAAGAAAAGGATAACACAAAATATAACCCCAACTCCAAAGCATCAATACTTAGCTATTCTTAACCCTACCGTGCGGCACATTTTGACGCGTAAAAACAAAAATTTAACCCCTCCTCACGCTCTTGCCGTAAAGGTTCATTGAAGCGTCAACGGATTCTATTTTTTATTATTTATTTCGGCCCAAAAGCTAGCTGAATTACTTCTAGGCAAAATGTAGATAGCATTTCGAAATGCGTTTGCCGACCACGACGAAAAAATTCATAATGAAATATTTATGGCCATAAAGCAATGCGGCGTTGGCCTTTCCATCATCATCGGAAAAGGGTCGACAGAGAGAAATGGAGAGATATGATTTTGGTGTGGGAACTGTGCCATAAACGGAAGTCAACGCAGCTGTCTGGAAAAGATTACGATAAGAGACATGGTTTTTGTCCTCTAACTGAGACTGTTTCTGGAACTGGATGAAAAAGGTGTGGCAAGTAGTTGCTGTGGTTAGTTTGGCAACGTTTTTATCGAGACTGAAACGGCAGTGGAATAATACATGAGGGGATCTCTCCATCGTTTGGGTAGCTGACGCTTATGATTTTAGTGAATGTATGTTTAACTTGTAGGCAAACCAATAAAGATATAAATTTTACATTAGTATATCTAAATATATAAAAGGTAGACATTTATGTTGGTATATAGGATAAAGGAATAGATTAACATTAGCTTGACTGTTAAAGCGCTGTTAATGTGATGTTATCATATTTAATGTTAATTAAAAATGATTCGTATGCTATTTCCATTTGTTATGCATTTATTTATGATAGGCATGTATTTTTAACTTGTAGGCAGAACAAAAAAAATATAAATATTGAATTAGTATATCAAAATATATGAAAGGCTAACATTTATATTGATATACAGGACAAAAGAATAGATTTAGATTCACTTAACAGTTAAAGCGCTGTGAATGTTATGTTATCATATTTTATGTTTATTAAAATTCTTTTGCTATTTTCAATTGTTATGCACTTGAACTTTATCAAAAAAGGTTTTGAATAAGTATATCAAATTTTTTATACATATTTTGATAACATAGAATAAACTAGAATAGAACGTATTTTTTAATGCTATACTTTAAATTTTTACTTTCTGACTGAATATTTTAAAATTGCCATCAAATACAAAATAAATATAAATTTCTAACAGAAAGTTGACATTTTTATTGATATACACGACAAAAGTATAGCCCTTACAGTAGCCTAACTGTTAATGCGCTGTTAATGTTATGTTAAACATATGTACACACATGATGTTCACAATTTATTTTCATTTGAACTGCATCTTAATCTTATTTATATCTCATGTGATCTCAGTGCTATTTAAAGTTCCAATTTCAATCCTATTCCCTTTTAAATCTTCTTTGCTACTTTAAAAACTAATCTAAAAATGCAAAAGCTTTCTGCTTGAAAATTCCCCCTAAACCTGAATAACAAAATACGTTCCATCATAAATAGATGCTGCTTGAAATCATTTTGGGGCGTTTTCAACAGCTCACATTAAGTGCGGAGTGCACATAAAATACAGAGCGACCCCAAACAGTTAACATAACTCATTAAAATGGCAGGAGAAGTGTAAAGCGAGGAAGAGCTGAGAGGACGCCGCCAAGTAAATACAATAAATATGCAACTAAATCAGGCTTAAATGTGCTTAACAATTTTGAACAATAACATGGAAAACCACAAGTGCAAAAATACCAGAGCACTCCAGACGCCTTTAACGAGCCGAGCCTCCAGACAGTCAGACTCCAGCCAAAGTCTGAATATCCTTGTGGGGTGTCAGTTCAAGGGGGATACCAAGGGGTGCCTGGTTCCTGGTAACTTGGCCATATGTCAGGGTCGAGAAATATAACGCACACAAAGTGCTCATTACGATGGACGTTGGCAAAAAAGGTTTCGTGGAAATAAATTTGCACCTTAACGCCTTTAAATGCGCAACGCACACACACACACTCACACTCACACTCACACACACACACACATACAAGGTGTAGAACATGGTGTTGCCAATTACCCGGAAGTATGCGAAAAGCTTATGCGATAAATTCAACAAAGTGCCAAAAAGGTATGCATCGACTGAAGCAGCTTCTCCTTGTACCTTACTCCTTGTACCTTACTCCTTGTTCCCTGCTCTTCCTGGCCAAAAGGAATAAAATGAAAATAAACTGTGCGACCCGCAAAAGTCTAAGGATTTTTAAGGTGCACAGACAAAAAACCTACAGAAATATTTTCAGCACGGGTTTTCCAGCTTCGTCGTCTGGAGCTGCTCTCTGGCTTCCAAGTCCTTGGTCTACCGTCTTTGTTATCCTTTACCAACTAGGATTCAAAAGGACTCCGAGCCACGTAGCTGGCACCTGCGTCCAGCAGCCGCCGTTGAAATGGAAAGGGCAACTTACAGGTGTGTCTATGTGTGTGTGTGAGTGTGTGTTGGGCTCTGCACATTTACGGCTGCCATATTGAAGGTGAAGTTTCCAGCAAAAGCTTAATACAATATATTGTATTTATATATATATTTTCAGCGTATTTTGCAGGTGTTTGCCACCTTAAACAGATGACATAAACATCTAGTTTAAGACTGAAAATCCCACAGTTTGATTGCGTCTTAAAGAGATTTCATTAAAATTTACAATCCAAAAGAAAAGCTGACGTTATGGAATGCCCATAAAATATTACGGACATACTTAAATATATTGTATTTCTTGCCGCTTCCGGTATCTGCTTTGGATGAACCAAAGCGTGAAATATGATTGTAATGCGCTACGGTGGGAGTTAAAGGGTATATTAGTTTGAAAGGCTTAGCTAGAATTCTTACTGATAAGTGAAATTTATTAATTTGTTTTTCAAATAATTTAAATTGAATTAGTTTGATTAATATTATTATGGTTTCCTTACATTGTACAGTTTACATCTTCCTATACATATATACATATATTCAAAATATTTATACATTTTAATTTACATTTATTAATTTACATTTATTGTCTATACTTGCTAATACGGTCCTTCTATAAATTATGTGACATAAATTGTACTAAATAAGTTTCATTCATTTTTATATTGTTTAGATAGTTTACCCTCAATTATAAGTGCCTGATGTCCTTAATCTACACTTTTTCAGTATACATATACAAAAAATTATATACTTTTTTAGATAAATATATCTCTTATATTTACATAATAACAAATTGTTATTATGTTTAATTTATATATTTCAAATGTACTTTTTAAGCTTTAGAGGGAACCCCTTTTGTTACTCTTTGGAACTTTCCCTTTTTCTTCTACAATGCCTTTTTTGATTTTTTTTTTTAAATAATTGCTATATTTTTTATAATTACTTATTATACATAAAGTAGACTTTACTTTATATCATTTACTTTATTTACTATACATTTTGTGAACATTGTTAATACACATATTTACATATATAGCTCCTTCCTCTTCCATCATAATTTTCCCCTCCACTTTCCCATTTATGGCCATGTCTTATGGCACTATTCATCCTGAAGATACCATCCCTAGACAGAGCGCATCTGTGCAGCACCCTGAACGAACCACAGGCCTCACACTTTATTACCTGAACATCATTTCACGCTAACCTAAGCGCAAATTTTGTACATAAGCCGCGACCAGATTCTCCGACAAACACACACACAATGTCCCCTTCGCTTTCCCTTGCCGCTTTTCATCACTCCCGTTAGCATCTCAAGTGGGTAAACACAAGTGTAGCTTCCGAAAAATGGGCAATCAACTTGAAATGGCAGCGAGACCCACCTGTCCAACCATCTTGGTAGAGTTTGCCTCTCCCCTGCTCATTCTCTCTTTGCCATCCCCCTCTTGAGCTGTCTGTGTGTGCTGTCTTGTTACTTTTTAATACTTTTTATGATTATAACAATGTGTAAGGCGCACTGTGCAAATACAAAACAACTTGTTTTCATTTGCCACACAGCAAAGCAGCAACAACAACAATAACAACTACAACAACAACTGCAACAATGTAGTGAAAAATAATGAAAATCTCACTCGGGTTTTTATCCCTTTTTTTGGCGCACTTGTGCTGGCGTTATTAGCGTTTCACCTTTGTTTTAATGTTGAGCTTAGTTTACACTAAACAAGCATCCCTTAAACCAAGCTGAATTTATATGCGATAATATTGCGCATACGCCGCGTGTAAACAGCTTTGCCAGCTTATTATGTATTTTGATAGTCTTTTCGTGTCGTTTGTTGGATTTCAGCTTGCTGCGTTTAATTGTTAACATTTCATTTAAGCCACACACACAGACACACACACACACACTCGCACATCCCCTTGAGCTTTGTGCCACAGCGTCGAAAATTCATTTATCAAAACGTTACCCGCATCCCAAAAACTGAATGGCGCCATCAGTAGCAGCATGTCAGGAACTTAGTTGAACTCGAATCTAAATCGTTATGTGTAGCAATACATACATACAGTTATGCTACCCTGAGGCCTCAAACCAGTCATGACGTTTGCGTATGTCAAAGTTATCTAAATGAAAAATTGACTTTCATACAGTGTGTGTGGATGGGAATCAACGTCGCTTACAGTTGAGTTTCCGTTGCGTAGCATTTCGCATTTACGCATTTCCTATTTTAGATGATATTTCATACTTTTGTGCTGACAGCGCGGCAACAAAACCAACCGCTGATGATGATGCGCCTTTATTATTGTTGCTCTCTGGCATTTTGCATACATATATACGAATAAATCCACTGACTCCGATTCCCACCACTTCTATCCTGACTTCACTTACTCCTCTGACTCCACTTCCTCTTGCCCGCCGCCTACTCTGTGGTCTATCTCCATATGTGGTGACTCTCAGTCTCAGTCTGTTTGCCTTTGGGATTATCAACTCATTGTGACTGAAGACTTTGTATGCATTTGCTTATGCTTATGCTTATGTCTAGATTCTCTTACTCTCTCTTACTTGTCAGTCTCTTTATCCATTTATCCGTTTACTCATTTGACAGTTTGTCATTACTTGTCTCTTTCTCAGCAGTGCCTTAAACTGTTTGCTTTTAACATAATTGCACTCATTGGTTTAATGAGTCAATGAATGATAATGAAGCCAATTTTCCGGCAACTGGAAAGTTTAAAGTCTTTAGGAATTGCATTTAATTTGTTTACTTAACTTTAAACTTTTTATTTCTGATGAAGAAAAAGTCACTTAATTATAAACTGAGAGTTTTTCTTTGAATATGACATTATATTTTTTACAATTTTGCTGTACATTTTTCAATTACAATTTTCTTTTTATTTTTTAATAAATATTTTACATAATATTCTCATCCATCACTATCAAGTAATTGAACTAAATAACGTTCTTCAACAAAATGATATATGATCATATTACAAAGTATTTTAACGTCGCCAATTTGAAAAGTAACGGCGCCTACGTGTCTGTGCTGTGTAGTAGCTAGTTGTCTCGCTCTCGCACAAGCGAATGCGAGCAATTTGAAATGTCAGCCTAAAATTATGCTACAAAATTGTTGCAACATCAATCAAATTGCTGATACGCGCAACAAACACACAAAAGGGCACGAAGGGGCCAAAACAATTGGCCTGCAAGGGCCATAAACGCCAAGACATAAGGCGCCAATAAATTGGTTTTTTATTTTTTCACATTATAGAAAAGAAAACTGGCAAATAAAATAAATTGAAAAACATTTAGCTGTAGCTGCCATCAATAAGCGCTGACAAAGAAGCCGCTGCCAACAGCTGAGACCAGGAAAAACCCAAAGAAAAACAACACACAAAAAAAAAACAAGAGACAAGCGAAAAGTTCATGACATTACTGCGAACTAATGTTGATATTGGCTCGACTCGACTCGACTTGACTTGAGTCGACCCCAAGCGACCCTCGAACGAGGGGCCAAGTCAAACAGACATAAAATCTAAGAAATCATTTTAGCCAACTGCATTTCTGGCAACATATTCCAATTCGTGTCATATGTGTGTGTTGTTGTCCTGGCAGCTGCTGCGCTTTTTGTTTTTGTTCTTTGTTTTTTATGCCACTTTAAATTAGAGCACATTTCTATGATTGCCTTTTGGACGGGCCATAAACTGCGACAGGCGCCACTCAGTTCAATAGTTTTGTTTGTTGTCTACTCGGCAAAATGCCAAGAGCAACAACAGCAACAGCTGTGACTTCACAACAACGCCTACAAGAGGCTCCTTTCTGTCTCCTTCTCTCACTCTATCTGTCTCTCACTCTGTCTGTTTGCAAGGATATTGCTGAGCCTTTTGCCGTTTTGGTCTACTATTTTGCTAGGCAACAAATGTCTCTATGTCATTGATACTCGCTTTAGACCGGGTTAAAACGGACTAAGCCAAATGCCTACAGGTCAAACACACACACACACCCACACACATACATGTGTTTTATGATCTTAACTCTCGAATCTGATTAAACAGACAATCGCAACTCTAATTCAACCGTTTGAGGCATCAGTTTTAGTGTGAGACAGACTAACAGAGATTTTTAGAAACTAGTTCATTTGACAGTTAAGTCAACTTTGACCTCCTGAGCTGAATATTATTGATTCCTATTTGTCTTTCTGTCCTTCTCTTTGTCAGCCTATTTCTATGCAAACTAGAATAGCAAACAGAAGTCAATTTCAATATGACAAAACTGTCCATCATCCAAATCGATCGATCGAAGTGGATTTGTGTGTACTTTTGATTAAAAAGTGAAATTTTAGGCAAGGTCCTTTATTTCTGTACACAGTTAAGATCTCAGTTAAGCAACTGATATATATTTTGACGTTAAATGTAAAAATGTCAATTCCAAAAATTGAAATTCAGCTAAAACTGATTCGAACTATAAGAATTAAATTTTTTACAATCTCTACATTTGCAAAGGTTTAGATTAAGTGAATGTGTAATATTAATAAAAATATATATTTAATTGCTATTTAAAAATGTAATCTATATAATGCTGTATTTAAGCGATACATTTAATTTTACAATTATATTATACATTTTTTTAATCTAAGTGATTTGTAATTTAATTGTATTTTTCAAACGCTGAAGACTCTGGAATATATTATCATGTAACTAGTTTTAATTTTAGTATCTATCATTATCTATCATTTTGGTGCCTGTTATATAGTATTTGCAATTTATAATTTATAAAGCATTCTCCATTGATCAATTTACAATTTGGCACTTGACACTTGCACCGTATTCAATCAGAGCTGAAGCGCTTTTATGGAACATCAATCTCTCATTTTGCAGACAACTCATTTGGCGCAGTCAGCAGAAACACACAAAATGCATTCGCATATATGCAACAGTTAACGGAAGTGCACCTACACTTTTCTCCCTCTCTCTCACACACTTACACTCCCTCTCTCTCTGTCTCACTCTATATCTGCTTGTGCATTCAGCGTGTAACCCATTTGCCTTGTTGGTTCGATAAACTCGTCATGGAGCTGGAACCTGCTGGCTGACAACATAACAACAACACCAATAATGGGAGCAGGAGGTGCAGGAGGAAGCGTAGGAGCTGTAGGAGCAACAATGAAGAGCAACATTTCCAGGGGCAGTGCATTGGCAAATGCCCAGCGGTAAGGAAGCAATCTCTAACTTAATACGGAAAAACTTGTAAACGGTGAAGCGAAAATGGAAAAACTGAAAGGCAACCCAGGGAAAGAGACAGAGACAGGGACAGATAAAGGCAATGCCAATGGCAATCGCAATAGAAATGCCAGCTCCAATACCAATCCCACTACCAATACCAATCCGAATCCCTTCAAGCGGCCGATGAATGCGTTGCAGAAGCAATGGTATCGTGTCCTCCTCGCCAGACGTGTGGGCTTCGGGCCAAGGCCTCCACAGGATGAGAAGGAGCTAACCTAGTAAGTAACAGAAATACAATTTATTCTACATCACGCCGAAGCTGTGATACCCATTCAATTCACAAGCTCGGTTTTAAATCGAAAAATATACAAAAATCTATTTAAATCAGCGGTGGGCACGCAGTGGCTCCGGGAGCAGCGACTGCTCCCAACTATTTTGCTGCCTACTGTTGTAGTTGTTATTGCTGTGCTATGGAATTCAGATATCGTGCCCAAAGCTGATTTAAATCATCAATTGTGATTTTAGTGATCAGGAAAGCTATAATTTATTTTTATAATATTTTTTTTGACAAAATTAAGTTTTTTACATATTTAATTTTGTATAAAACAATATTCTTTCTTGACTTTTCATTCTATTTGGTTTTTAGAAAAAGCTAAAAAAAAAAAATAATAAAAATAAAAAATAAAAAAAAATAAAACAAATATGTATATTTCTATGTATATTTATCAAAACAATTACAGTTAGTCAGTTTATAGTTTTATAGAGCGTTACACACTTTGTGATAAATTTATGATACCCTCTGCAAATGTTATAATGATGAGAAGGCATCGCAACAGATCGAATCAAATTGTGTGAAAATTGCAATTTCCTGTTGATTTAATACATTTTGCTCCCTTTCCTCACGTTTCTTCCCTTCTCTCACACGCTTCCCTAGTGCTGACATATGTCATAGACGCTATGTGGCCGCTTTCCGGCGCTACAATGAGCGTTTCCGCTGGGAAATGTCAATGCACGAGCAGATGCAACGTTGCGCCATCGACGCCATGCGCGTTCACAGGTGAGAGAAATTGTCAATTAGCCAATTTTACATGAACATTTTGTAACGAGCATTTCGATTTTTTTTTTTGTCTTACAGAACTTTTGCCATAACGACCCTCTGGCTGCCATTGCATTCGAAGCGGGAAATCAACTCGACGCTGGAAACCCTCGAAAAGGTTTTGACAGTTAAGGAAAGACGACGCCTCGAGGAGATAATCAAACGGGGCGAATCTCAGCGTACGCGACGATGAGTCTCTGTCTTCAGGAGTCTCTGTCCTCGGGAGAAGAGAAACACTCTCAAGTGTAGCACTTACTGTTACTGTTCCTCCTCCTTTTGCTGAACTAGATTTTCACTTTGCCAGACAGTTTTCACGTTTTGCAAAATTGCTTTTCCTGTTGATGCTCTGTCGTAAATATTTAATACAAATAAAAGTGCGACTTTCACTTCATTTAAAGCGCAAACATACTTTGTTGTTACCCCTGCTCAACACTATCTGCCAGTGTTGGCTACAGCTGCAATTTCGAATATGCAGCCACTTAAGAACTCACAGTAACTGTTGGCTTCATTTATTTTTGTAAGGGGAAGTATTAAATATCAGAGAAGAAATATATAAAGAAGAAAAAACTTTGTAGGTAAAAACTTATAGCATAAAATCTTTTTTTGATTAAATCAGGGACCGTAACGATTATGATTTTTTACTCAAAAAATTAAAAAACAAGAGTTATTGCCTGATTTTTATCAAAAAATTATTTTTAATTATAAGAATGTATTTAAATGATAAAAATTAAAAACAATTATTATTTTATTATTATTTTTAATTTTTTATAAAAATTTAACCTCAACTTTTATTTCCAATTTTTATTATTTAATCATTAAATACCAAAATGGAAAATTGTTATACTATCCTATGGAAGTCAATACAATAATTATATGTATGACAAATCTTTGATATGAAAACTTTTGTAAACTATTATTTGATATTAGAAAACGTCACTTTTTATAGAAAAAATTGAGCTTTTTGGCAATTTCTCGGATTAGAAAAATGACTTTCTCAACTAAATTAATTAAATTTAATTAGAATTCAAACTTC